>JAXGGA010007134.1:0-64725 GCA_038373865.1 Uloborus plumipes
CTCCCCCCTTTTTCAATTACAACATTAAAACCTTTTGCGGAGATATTTTCTTCAAGCCTCTGTTGCTGATTGTTGCTCAATATTGATGCGCATATAAACGTTTGGCGCCATTTTTACGAAAATATTTCTTAGGAATCTCCTCTGGAGCTAAATGTGGTGCCAGTAATATTTCAATAACAACTACTTATTTTTCTAGGCTGCAAGAAACAACAAATTAGTACGTCATTGGATGTTTATTTCTTTCGCATTAATTAATGAGTAAAAACATTGAAAATTGTCCTGACATCTCCCTCCAAGAGACATGAAAGAAGAATATTTTTAACAGGGGGCTGTCCTTAAACGATGTCACGCTTTGAGGGAGGAGGGGGCTCTGAAGACTGTGACAGTTTGTGACAAGGGGGAGGGAGAGAGTAAAATCAAGTGTGACACTTTGCGGCAAAGAGGGGAGTTGGGTCAGAATTTTTGAAAATAAGTATGACATCATTTAGGACAGCCCTTAATTCAAAATGGACTGTTCTAAAATCCATAGATGTGCAAAAAAGAAATTTTTCAACTTTTTTTATTTTATTTGATCTTGATGAACTTCCCATTTGAAAGGCAAGCAGTTTTTAGGCTCACCCCCTCCCTCTTTCTCTCTCTTCTCGCTTTTTTTTTTTTTTTTTACTCCAATCATATTTCCCATATCCTTTAATAAACAAAGATATGAAATTACGGATTCGATTCATTAGGACCCTGTACGTGTACACCTCAAAACATTTTTTTTTTTTTTTTTCGAATTTCGATTTTTGTCATTTCTTCAGTCCGCTTTTTAAAGTTTTCATAAATTACCTATCTTTGAAGCAAAAAAAAATCATCATCATCATCACAGGCTTTAGTCTAAAGGTATGTTTTTTTACGAAATTGAATTCATTTGAAACTACGAATTCAAGTAAAAAGCTGAAATTAATGTTCAAGAAATTAAAATTTTAAACTGTCCCCCATGACTTAGCTAGTTCGTTTTAAGTCACTCTTATGCAATTTAAAGAAAAGTTTTCCGGGTTGATGACAGGATGCGTACAGCTATTCAAAACAAGCACTGGCATTAGCAGAAAAAAAACATCGTCATCCAACATTACAAAGCAAACATCTTCGCTTCGCGTAAGAAAAGTAAAAAACGGCTGTTTATAGTGGAATTATACGTTGCAAGTTAAAATATCCCGATTTTGTTAATATCTTTTAGAACTTGGAAAAAAAAGTCAACATTTTTCTTGAATATTTTGCAAAACTAACAACACGTTATCTTATTCGTAAAATTAATTCAAAATGAATGCCCAAGGGAAAGTTCATTACATCACAGTTCATAGTCGAGAAACTTTCCTTCCGTTACATTTTCACTAATAAAATTATCACTAATAAAATTTTGAACAGGTAATTAATTTTGAGACACCATTTCCTCTAACATTTTGCCAAGCTCATAGAAGTTCTTTTCGCAACTAAACTTTTATGAGTTACGTGCCAGTTACTGTGTTTCAAAGCTGAAGCAATAATAATCAATAGTTATTATAACGCCGTATGTTTTGTCGCACAATTTCATCGTATCCTAAATACAATAATCAATTTTATAATTTTTAAGACAGGGCAAGGGAGTTTCAAAACCAACGTAATTGCAGAATGTCAATCATTCGGAAACTAAGTATTTAAGTTGCCAACTGATCAGTGAACGATGCTATGCTTATGCTACACTGGAAGTGAAGCAAAAGTCACTTGGCTGATACCTCTTACAATATCGTGCCTCGCGCCCTCCTTTTCGCCGGCGTGACGTAGTAGTGCAACAAACTCGACGCTGAGCAATGTGACTCAACAAGTTCGTTGGAAGTCATTCTGCAGGAATATTGAGCCATGCTGTCTCGATAGACGTGCCATCAGGATTCGTGAAAGCATGCGTTGAATGGTGGCAGTGATTCTTGTGCACGAACAGACCTCATACGATGGTGTCCCATAAAGCTTCAACATCGGATCTCATTCGCCAAGTAGGTGGACGTATCTACTCGTCTGGCAACGTCACGCTGAGCAGATTTTTTTCAGAACTTCAATGTAATCATTTCCGTAGCGTTGTACATGGCCGCATTGTCCTCCATCAGAATGCTGTATCTTCTATAATTACACTGAAGTGACAAAAGTCATGGATAGCAATATGCAAATTTCAGATGGCAGTAGCATCGCATAGAACAGGTATAAATGCGCAGTGCTTTTACAGAGCTTTCATTTCTGTTCAAGTTATTCATGTGAAGAGGTTTAACGTGATGATGACCGCACGACGTGAATTAACAGACTTTGAACGCGAATGTTAGTTGGAGCTAGACGCATGGTCATGCCATTTCGGAAATCGTTAGAGAATCAACATTCCCAGATCCACTGTGTCAAGAGTGTGCCGAGAGTATGAAATTTCAGGCATAACATCCACCATGGACAGCGCAGTGGTCGACCGCCTGCACTTAAAGATCGAGACCGGCGACGTCTGCAAAGAGTCGTAAATTCTAACAGACAAGCAACACTGCGTCAAATCACCGTAGAAATCAATGTGGGACGTACAATGGACGTGTCTGCTAGAACTGTGCGGAGAATTTGGATTTCTTGGCTATTCCAGCAGAAGACCGACTCGAGTGCCTTTACTGACAGAACGACATCGCTTGCAGCGACTCTCGTGGGCACGTGAGCATATCGGTTGGTCCCTAGATGAATGGAAAACCGTGGCCTGGTCCGATGAGTCACGATTTCAGCTGGTAAGAGCCGATGGTAGGTTCGAGTGTGGCGCAGACCCCACGAAGCCATGGACCCAAACTGTCAGCAAGGCACTGTTCAAGCTGGTGTGGCTCCGTAATGGTGTGGGCTGTTTTTTCATGGCATGGACTTGTCCTCTAGTGCGACTGGACCGAACATTGACTGGAATGCTTATGTGCAGCTACTTGGAGATCACTTGCAGCCATTCATGGACTTCATGTACCCAAACAACGATGGGATTTTATGGATGACAATGCGCCATGTCATCGGCCACAACTGTTCGCAATTGGTTTGAAGAAAATTCTGGACAATTCCAACGAATGATTTGGCCACCTAGATCGCCCGACATGAATCCCATTGAGCATTTATGGGACACCATCGAGAGGTCTGTTCGTGCCCAAAATCCTGCCCCATCAACGCTTTCACAATTATGGACGTCTATCGAGACAGCATGGCTCAATATTCCTGCAGAAGACTTCCAACGACTTGTTGAGTCCATGCCACGTCGAGTTGTTGCACTTCGCCGGGCAAAAGGAGGGCCGACACGATATTAAGAGGTATCCCATGACTTTTGTCACTTCAGTGTAAAGCTGAAGAGTTTGTTTGTTTGTTTGAACGCGCTAATCTCAGGAAGTACTGGTTCGAATTGAAAAATTATTTTTGTGTTGAATAGTCCATTTCATTAGGAAGGCTTTCGGCTATATAACATTACGCAACATGCAAGGAGTTATAATTATAGTTTTAAAATAGTAATGGTCGAAAAGCAAGAGCTTATACGTTTCCATTCTTCTCGAGAGATGGCGTTCATTAAAAGTATTGTTTTGGCAACTGTGCGTAGAGGGCGAGTTCGTTGCTCTACCGAAAGCTTCACTTGCCATCGCTTTCATTTTTAAAGTAGCTCGTGCAATACCGGGCCACACAGCTAGTTGTTAATGAAAATGCGAACACATGACAGTTTAAGCAAAATATACGGCATTAAAAAGAGAAACATGTGCAAATTTCTTTTAGAGCATGATTTTAATTTTATATTTGTGCAGAATTTAAAAAAAAAATAAATTGGATAAAAACTGTTAAAACATTTAATGTAGATAAATTAATGCAATGACTTTAAAATATATATATAATATACATCGCGAAAATAAGACCCCGTCTAACATTGATTTTTGTTGCAAAAGATACACTAGGGTACACTTTTATGGGATGTCTTTTTTTACTGATAAAATAAAAATTTATCCGGGTTAAAAAATACATTCCAAAAAAAGTTAATACAACCTTGGCTTTGAAATGTGGCCAAATATAGCCTTAAAAAAGCGTTGCGAAAGAATAGTAGTTTCGCAAAATGAATAACGATCTTAAAATATTGCACAAAAATGTTCAAAACATATTAAAAATTTAATTATTGTTACTGTGCATGTTGAGAAAAACTATTTTACTCCAAAAACGTTTTTTTCCCCCCCCCAATAAAAACGCAACTCAAACTTAAAACTTCAAATTTCACTTTCTACTAAAACATATATATTATTCACAGTACGTAACGTACATGCGTAAAACGTATCATCATTGCTAATACATAACTCAATAAAATAATTTCACTAATGTTTTGAAATATGCAGTTCAGAAAAAAAGAAAAAGAAAAAAAGAAATAGGTTAGCCACCCTCTTTCTGTTATACCTTTTCACAAGTGAAGAAGTCAAAAATGAAGTTAAGTACAATAGCCAAAACTCAAACAACAAAAGCATAAATTAAGAACATTTTATTTGTACATAAAGTACCTTTGAAAAGGTGATTTTTTTTACAATTATAGAAAAGTACACAACACATTTAAAATATGAAATTGCTCAAAGCCAAACAATTACATTATAAAGACAAATATTCCTCATAATGAGCAATTTGAGAAATATCTCATACACAGAAAAATGTCAGATATCCTTAAACCACTTATTACTTTGAAACCGTTAGCATCAAATAATAGTGTTATAATACTGAAAATAAATAATATTTAAAGTGTAAAAAATACTTTAACTTTCTGAAATTTAAATGTTGTACGATAGAACTGAATGTGTAGCATATGTGTAAAGTATTTTGCAGAAAAACAACTACTTTTTTAAAATGTCCTTCGCAAAAGACATCAGTAAAAATAAAATAAAACCCGTATCACTCAATCGAAATAATACTTACACTTCAATATATGCAGTGTAAATTTTAAAAAGGCAATGTGATATGAAAAAATTTCAAAACAGTTCAACAAACAAAACAAAAAACACACAAAAATACTTCACACAGTAATATAAACTAAACTTCCTCCTTTTTTTCGTTTCAATATACCATGTTTTATCTGCAAAGTTAAAAATTTCTATTCATTGAGCTTTATACGACTAGTCATAAAAACATTAAAAGTGTAAACCGTTTTACAAAGTAATTACCTCTGCCTTGAGTATTCAGTAATTTCTAATTTAACTTTCAAAATGTGTACATAGAATAAGACTTGGTATGTGTACTGTAAAAGGAACAATACTCAAAGATAGCTCTTTTCTTTGGTCAATAGCTGCATCCAAACAGACAATAGGAAAAAAATAAGAGAAGAATGCAGCGGGAGCCCAAGCCCAATTTTACGTTTTTCTTTTTCAGAAAGTACGCTTAATATATTTTCCTACAAAAAAAAAAAAAAAAAAAATTTCATCTACAAAACTCAAACATTTTTTTTTTTTTTTTTTGCAATTCTTTGATAAAGAAATTGCTCTCATGGCAAAAATTAGAAAAGAATACAACAGAGAAAATGAATCAAAAATACATCTAGGCTAAAAAAGATTCAAAAATTTATTTGTACTTTCTGACTTAACTTTTATTCTTAATTAATGGATTGAGTTGCTTTCAAGTTAAAAATTAAATTTTGAATTTCAGCAACATTTGATGAGAAAAAATAAGCTTTGTTTTGACCAGTTTTGTGAAGAAAAATTTAAATGCCTGCGATAAATCTTGGGAATTCGCAAAATCATAACATTAAAAGAATTTATGAGTTACGACAGATTAAAACAGCGGGTTCTGAAAGTTTTTAAAATAGCTTATTCATCTTTGTTTTTTTTTCCATTGTGGTTGAGACTTTCCCCACCAATGAGTCAAATCTCATCTCAGAAAACTTTTATTTTTATTATTTATTCGTAATATTTTTTTAGTAGGTTATTTACTTTTTTTAATATATTGCTGCATTTTCAATATATATAAAAATTAAGTAAATAAGTTATTTCAGAAACATTTTAACAAAACTAAAATTGCACATAAGAATTGCAGACACATGTGTCAAAGGGTTAAAAGGAACCCATTTTCAATGCAGGAAAAAAAAAGTTATGCATGATAATCAACAAAAGGGAGAAAGTAGAACAATAAACATTTCAAATTAGAATAATTAATGTTTTAGCGGACACAATTTGCAAAAATCTGCAGACATGTTTCGGGGTTACAAGGATCCCCTTTTTCAATGCAACAAAGTGTGAGCTTTACGATGAAAAGTCATCCAGGGTCAACCACCCAAAAAGTGCACACCCCTCAAATGCTATGAACCACCAACAAAAAAAAAACCAAAACCTCCCTCAAAAAGAGACTAAGACACACCACTAAAAATTTCCAATGTAATAGTCTGTGCCATGACACCCACTGTTCTTGTAGGCACCACTAAAAATACAGCATTAACCGAACAACTAAATACAAAATTAAAGGACTGACAGCAAAGACTCTTTTTATTATTATTATTTTAAGCTTATTTTCTAATATTTTAACTAAAATTAAATTTGGCTTTTCTTTTTGGTGATTTTTATAATATGTATATATATATATATATATATATATATATATATATATATATATATATATATATATATATATATTTATATATATACATACATTGTATCTTGTCAACATCAGATAAACTCATTTCACCCTACTTTTACAAAAATTTACTTTTATTTCACATTTTCCCAAAAACTTCACGTAATTTGAACTTAACACTAATTACTAGTTTGATGTTCCAGTTGCTCACCCAGGCTTTCGAGGCATTCTATATAGCAATTAATTGACACATTTTGATATTGACTAACGTATAGAATGTGAACGATTCAGTTTTGAACACAAACTACCATGAAGTACAGCAGACAAACTACATTTAAATGCATCTAAATCACACAAATTTTAATTAATTTATGCTACATAATTGTTTCCAATGGAATACATAAAAAAATCTTCAAAATTGCAATTCAAAAATATAAAATAAGCTGCACTATGTAAAAAATGAAAAAATATTTATGAAAAAAAAGGATTTAAAAATTCAAAAAAAAAAAAAAATGTATACGACGAAGTTGCATATCACAGTGCCCTTTCGCATCAAAAAAAGATTGCTTTAAAATGTTTTTCTGTAATTATAACATAAAAACGTCTAAAAATGAAAAAAATAGCAGAAAACTAATACAACAAAGTACTAGAATATATGCATGATAGAAAAAAGATAGATTTGATAATTTAAAAAAAAAAAAAGGTTTTGACAAGAGAAAAATCACATTAACAAATATAAAATCAATAAACCCAGAAAAAATAACAAAATCAATTCCTTCGAAGCAGAAATGTTTCAGAAAGTTAAAATCTTAAAATATTTGTAAAAGCAGAAACTGCAATTGAGCATAGTTTGGGGTAGTAGACATTTTGAAACATTTCACAAAATGGAAAGTTTCAAAACAAAGGAAATAAACATTAAAAACATATTAAATATTTAAATAACCATTTTTATGAAAAATAATAGTTAATTTCAGTTTTGAAAATTGTAGTGAGTACAAGGTTTTTAAATTACCTAAAATGAAAATTTGCATTTTTATATGTGCCCAAAACTGAATGTTGTCAAAAAAGTTTTTATTGCTACTAGTAGAAACCAGTTATAACTGATCAAGCATTTTTTAACACCAAAAATTTAAGCTGAATATTTACGACGAAATACAGCTGGTCCTGATTTTATTACATGATAAAAAAAATATATTTTAACAATTTAAATTGATTACGGTTTATGAACTTTGTATAATTTACAAATAATTTTAACGCAAATTTCTAGAACTAAAAGAAAACTTTTGTTAAAAGGTTAGTCAGGATTTGGTAATTTAAAAATATATTTGATTCCTAACTCAACTTAGCTGTTAATAGTTGAAAATTAAAGAATTGAAGGACTCTTTTTGTATTGTATTTTTTGCCTTTGGTAATTTTATCACAAAGTAGCTTTATATTCTGTAAAAAATCAAACAGAACATGAATTCAACTAGCACAAAAAATATTGAATGATTCAAATAAATGTTAAATTAAAAAGTACATTTTTGTAGAAAATTTCGATATTTTGCAGCTTGGATACTCTGCTAAAATTAAGAATTTTTGAATATTTAAAATTATATTTAAACACACAACACTACATATTTTCAAAACATCCATTAATGATTGTACTTATTCCTTCTATCCCCAAGTATTTTTTATTACATATTAATTAACTGACTATAGTGTCATAAACATTATAAGTAATAGCATTTAAAAAATTCTTACTAATGCTTATGAAGAGATCATAATTGAAGTATTTTTTTAAAAAAGCTCATTTAGAAGAACTATTCAAAAAGAGCCTTTTTTTTTTTTTTTTTTGGAGAGAAAACTTATTTCACTTTTGCAACTGAAAACAAAATTTACAAACAACATAAATAAAGATATGTAAAAATTTTAATGTTAGAACTAAAAAAATACTTTTGTGCTGAAAATAAAAGATAACATAACATTAATCTGCACAAATATGCAAGAAACTGCAGACGCATGTTTTAGGGTTACAATGATCCTCTTTTTCAATGCAAAAGAAATAAGCTTGAGGATGGAAACACACCTGACCAGGGCTTTGAAAAGGTGGTTCCTCGTAGCTCTGAAACATGCGTGTGTAGATTCTTGTAATGTTGTGATGTTAACGTTGTCTTATTATCTTTTACCTTTTAAGGTTACTCGTATTTATAAAAATTGTAGATTATTATTTTCAACTCTAACATCAAAAATTCCAGGAGTCTTTTTTTTTGGCATGGAATACTTGCAAAGAAAGGCACTTTAAATCATATTTTTAAAAAAGGTTGCAAAACAAAATGTATGCACAAATAAACTATAATTTAAAATAGATACAAATGTAAAAAATTTGCAGTATTTTCATAAGATACACATATAAAACCACTGCATGAATCGTATGTGTGAAATGAGAATACTAAAATTATACATCATATCCTTTCATTTCTTTATACACATATATGAAAGATAGATGAATATATGAATCAAGCAATGACAGTATGATTACCAACTGTTGGAAAACTGTGAGTCTTAAGTAGAGTATTTGGCACATATTAAAACATTAGCTGCACAATTGTTAGAAAAGTACAAAATTACTCTAATAAAATATTTTGCATAACATGATAAATAAAAATAAAGTGGGTCAGTACTTCATTTCAATAGAAAAAATTATTCACAAATACCCATACAGAAATTTTTAAAGTGAAAAAACTATTAATAATAAAATCTTGACTTATTTTAAGCAAGATGTTGCATAACATAAGCCATAAGCAAAGAATTTGTTGTATTAAAAAAGTAACTTTTTGTTAATGAATTTTTATCTTGTTTATTGTTATTCCCACTGTAACATGGTTATTTTGTAACATTTTACAGAAATAAATTTATTTTTCAAAATTTGTAATACACTTGTAAATTCTAAAAAACTTCTCAAAAGGTGTAAACTTGTACCAACCTGGAAATCGCAACAAGTTAAAAACTGCATGCTAAAAAAAATAGAAAACTAGAACTAAATAAATCACTACATAATAAATTTAACTTGACTGATAATATTATGAATTTGAATTGGTTGGTTAGTGAATAAACCTTTCAAAATATTTAAGATCAACATGTGAAAGGAAAAAAAAAAAAAAAAAACAACAACATATAATCCTTAGGCATATGATATCTTTTTGAAAGAATCAAAATCTCTTATTTTAATGACAATTTTAATTTTCAAACCGAGTTGTTCCACATTATATGTATAAAATTATGCCGCTTTATGAGCTATGCACAATAGAGATAAATGTAAGAACTAGTAAATGACAATATGGCATGCTCATGCTCACTGTGCATCAATTATTTACCAAATTAGTGTATTTTCACTTATTCTAATTTGTTAATTACTACAGGCATTAAAAGTAAAGATATACCTACTAGAGGGTAAATAAATACTGGGATATGCCACAAAATTCTAACACAACAAAATAAGAAGAAGTAATAATAGCAAAAAAATGGTGATAACACTAACAGCGTTTAGAGTAAGGGATAACTGAATAAGTTATTTTCACTTGTCCATCAGTGACAGGACAACAGAAAGCTTTGCATGATGTATTATTGAGAAATGCATTAAAAATATGGTATTAGTGAGAGTTTACTATTTCTTTAGCTTTACAAAAAGGGGAAAATATACAAATCATAACAGTAAAAACAATTACATTATCCTCAACGTAGAACTGATAAGAAAATCCTTTTTGTACAAATGCACATAAAGGCTCGTAGAGGGGGGGTAGGGGGGGCCTCACTTCCCTCACTTCCAAAAGTAAAAGGGCCTCGCCCCTTCACTTTTCAGAGTTAAAAATTAATGATAGATTGAAACATGATTTTTCACTTAGTGGATTGATTTATTTCACGAAAATAAAAACCCAAAATGTCCAAAAATGGTCTAATTTCAGTTTATTTCATAAGGATTTAACTTTGAATCGGAACGGGGGATGTCTACGGTAGATGAATTTTTGAGGCCATACTCTGCAATTTTTTAATAGAACATTTAATTAGTAATGTTACAATCCAATAATATAGACAAATTCTGAACATTAAAAAAAAAAAAGAGATACTGCGTCCTATCCCCCCCCCCCATACATATATTTCTTTTGACCATCACTTTTTTAGTACACCAGCCTTTAAATGACAGCAATTAATGATTCCTAAAAACTGAAGTGAAACAATAAATTACATTTAATTTCTTTCAAAAAACTTTTTTTTTTTACAAAATGGTTTAGCATGCGTTGAAAAAAAATACGAGAACATTTCATACACAAATAAATACAAAAATCATGTATCAAAGTGATGTAAAATAGTTAGATTTTCATAACCGCTATATGTAACTTCTTCTGACCCACTTGATTTTTAAGTAATTGCAGTGCACAACAGATGCATGGAATGTGCAAAAAAGATAGGTAGAGCTTAAATTTTACCTTGGATGTAAAATTGGCTGAAAAATTACGTCACAAAGGTAACATTTAACATATTTTTAGTAAAATCAGTTTTCAAAAAAATGATGAGAAGTAGCAAATATTCAGTTTCACTTTAGTTGGAAATGTAAGTTTATGTAAGCAACATCAAATGATCAAGCACTACATAAAATTAATTAAAAATGTATAACATTAAATTCTGTATACAATTTTCACAGAAATAATACAAAAAGGGAAAAAAACGAAACTGTCCTAAAGAACTCCAATAAAACTCAGAAAAATGTCTTGATTTTTACAAGAGTTAGTGAGAGATATTTAAAAAATGCTAGTGAATGACAAAAAAAAGGGGGGGGGAGAAGCAGTACACAACTTTTAAGAGTAGATTTGCTACTACAAATTTTTGATCTTTCAGCATCTTGATCATTCAGCACTACAACATCACTTTAACATGTTTAAAAATAATACAAAAATGAACATGCAAACAAAGCATGATGTGAATGAGCATTAATGATATTTCATGCTGAGTATAGATAATTTAACTTAATTTATTCATTTTACTGCACTTATTTTTTTTAATTAATATGAAAAATGTAAAAGAGTGAATTGTGCTACAAAAAAAAACTGAATGGATTATGTAAAAAAGAAATAGCAATCATTTGTCTAAACATCAGGTAAATTTTTAAATGGACAAAAAAAAGTGACATGCTGAATCTGAAATACCTATGACAAAACCATAAATATAATACAATCATAACTCAATAATGTTTCAACAAAATTTAATGTAAATAAATTTTCATTTAAAACAGGAATTTATTTATCCCAATGTATTTTAAAACCAATTCTCAAGGAACATAGTCATTTTGAAACTTTTTTTTTTTTAACTTTGGTTTGTGCTATTTCTTTGGTTTGTGTTTTTTTGCTAAAACTATTCAACACACCACAACTCAAAAAAATAAATACAGATTTATGTTTATTCTCTATATTTTTCAACTAAAAATTATTCTCTTTTCCATCGTCAACAGTTTCTAATGTTAAAAAGTCATTATGCGACATTAAAAAGAAACCAAAGTGAAACAAAAATCAGAAAAATGTGCAGTTAATATGTAATACAATAATGATTTTTGATGCTAAATTAGAAGAAATGTTCCAGTCTTCTTTTTCTTTCTGCATTTTCTCAATAAGCTCTTTAAATGTGATTTTGTTAACAAACCTGATTTTGCTCTTTTTTAGTTATTTATTTACTATTTGCTAATTAACACAACATAGAAATAAGAAGCATGATATTAAAGCAGATTAAAGAAATGTAACAATGAAAGCAGAGTTCAATTAGAGCTGCTCGATACTAATTTAATATCTATTTTTTACAATGAAAAAGACATTTGTGATCAAATAGTTATGAAACAAAAAAAATTCTGCATAGTACTATCGGACCGCTTAAACAAATACTGTCAGTTCCAAGAAATATCATTCGATTAAACGGGGTATTCGATTAAGCAGGGATTTTCAACATTATGTCTATGGCATCAGTTCCAAGATATTTTATTCGTATAAGCGGGGTATTTGTTTATCCGTTACCCGATTAAGCGGGGACGACAGTAACTATTTTTGAAAAAAATGCACATAAATAAGTCTAAAGAAAAACACCTTGCAGAGATCAAATACAAAATATCAAAATCTTTAGGAATGAACAGCTTAAAATGAACTTGAAAGTAACTGTCAGATTAAAACTATACTTAATTAATATTTACATATATTTTTAAATATGAAGGAAAGGATTTAATCAGCAACTGTAAATTTTTATATAAAAACAATACAATAAGCCATAAAAAGAATATTACTGAATTAAACAGAAGCAGTAAGCTAAATCTTCATAGCCCCTAAAAATTGACCAATTTACCTGATTCCCCCCCCTCCCCCTCCTATTCATTCTATAAGACAGTATGGAGCAGAGATGTGGGTTTGTGGAGAATACAATTTTCGAATACGATATGCTGTAAAATACAGTTGTTATTGACCTGATCTGCTTTAAGTATCAATTGTACAAAGAAAGCATCATATTCAAACGAAAAAAAAAAAAAAGCTCTGATAGGAGATCTCATTTTTGTTATAATAAATATCTTTAATTACAGGCAGGTACTTAAGACTAGGATTTCCAAACACGATATAGATGGGCTAGGCTAGGCCAATTATTTACTTAAGCCTTTTGATAGTAGCCATACTCTTTGTTACTTAATGTAGGGAGCTTGATGCAATGTGCTAGGTCATTTTGCTTGCAGATATATGATTGTTCATTTTATACTTCTTTATCTAAAATTAAATTCCCCCAAAAGAAGTAAAATCTCTTAATAAAAAAGTAATGTGCGCTAAATAAAAATTTGCTTCAAATTAAACTACAGTCAATTAATAGATTAAAAAGGTTTGTTTTTAAAACACATTTAGTAATAAGTGTCAACTATAAATCAAACTGTGCAGTAGTTCTTCTATAAATATTACACACAGTACAGATCACAAAGCTCTTCATTTTGGCCAACTGTAATCTAATTTCAAAGCTCTTCCAGACAAATATTGAAAAAACAATAAAGTTTTAGCTGAAGACAAAGAACATCAATGAAATGATTTAAATACAAAACTAACAAAAATGATTGGTATAAAAAATTAGTATGAAAGTATAAATTGAATTGGGATGATACTTAGTAATGGGTTTTATATCATAAAAGATCACATTCAAATATTAAAAGTACCATTGTATCATGCACAGCTTTTTACACATCCATTATCACATGCATACAATCAAAATTAACTTTTAAAAAATTATGACAAAGTATACTTTTCTCTTTCATGAAAGAAAGTATATTATTTGCGAAACATTCATTTTCGTCTAAAAATCTGGAGAGTAGAAAAGCAACATTCATTCTCAATGTACCATATCCAAAAAAAGAAAAACATCAAAACAGGAAAAAATGTGAAGTAAATAAAAAAATTTTCATTTTGTAACATCTCGAAATGTTTTGCAAACATTTCATTCTGGCAGTGAACAAAACCATAGAAGCGAGATCATAAACTTGTACTAAACTATTTTATAAATTAGTGAAACATGACTGCAAATGAAACATTACATGACATATGCAGAATGAATGTTGAGACATTTTTATGACTTTGGCATTTTTCTTTCAACAGTTAACAGCTATAGTATTTACAGATGATAACGAATAAAAAAATTAACAGAAAGTGGTCATATTCGAGGTTTGTAAGTGAGCGTTACATGAAAAGTTTGAACATCAAGTTCTGTGCAGTCTTGTTCAGTTATTCCAACCGGATTTGAAAGTCGATTAATAACTTTAGCACGAGCTGGGCTTGAGCCAGATACAACAGTTGGCTCCACAGACATAGAACTACCCAGAGAAACTACTTTATTGGCACCAGAGTCCCACTTAGTTTTGCTTGAAGTAGCAATACCTGATGTTGAAATACACGATGTGTTTGCACCATTTTCTTTATCTCGTTTACTTTTACTTGAGGAACGGCGGACTAGACGTTTTTCTTTGCCTGAAGAACGCCTAACAAGTTGTTTGTCACTACCAGCACCCACAGAATTTAATAACGAATTTGAAGAAATAGAAGATGCATTCGACCCTCTTTTAGAGTCTGATGTTTTCATAAGCTGCAAGAAATAAAATGTTGCTTTTAGATTAATTAACACAATAATGTACACTATTAATCAATGTATCACTCCAAAGTCTGAAACAAGTGCTTTTAAAGAAAATAAACTCTCCTCAACTGGAACCACCAAAATGCACTGCAAATAAATGCGTACGAAGATGCTAAGATGGTGTTTATCAAAATTTCCTTTTTATTCTCGGGAATGTAATCCTGAAAAACTATCTTTAAAAATCTCTTTCCAGCAATCACGTCATTTGGGCAATCTGGGGGGAGGGGGAAGGTCAATTGACTCCAATTTAATTTTAAGGACACAATGTAATTTTCATTTTTGAATGTACTTTGCTATTTTTCCCCAATAAAATGGATAGAGTGTGCACCCCCCCCCCCCTCACCTAGGAAAACTTTCAAACGATGATTATGCTTTCCAAATATTAACACTGAACTTGAGTTGAACTTACAGCAAGGCACATAGGAAAAAAAATTTAAGATGACCGCATGCGAATGTGGACATCATTTTCTCACATAAAGTGTCCACTATCTACGAGATGAATGAGGACAAAATGAGAGATTATTCTCATATGAGCCAATTTGTGACCATCAAGAAATCAGCAAATAGCCATTAAACTGTTTTTCTTTTCCTTTTTTGGCTAATTCAAAATCTCTTTTTCTGGTTTTTAAAGACTAAATATATAGTTTTGCAGACAGATAGTATAGAAATATCATATATTTTAATAACTTGTTCCTCTTGATGTTCAATTTATGACTTTGAATTTGACACAGTTGCAAAGCAACTCTAGTGATTTTGCTACCTTGCTTTTCATTGAAAATGGATAAAAAATCACTTTGCTTATTTAATTGGAGTCAGTGCTCCTATGACATTAAAAAAAAATGGTTCACAAATTTGTTTAAGTTTCCACAATTATTTGATGTCTTGGATCTCTCATGCTATAAAAAATCACATATGAATAGATTTTTTTTATTATTATTAACTACAAGGGCTAAAATATCAATTTGGCAGTTGCAGTTTTTGGCACTTGCAGGGATTAATTAAACAAATGCATTATCTCTGACTTTCCTGCTTTTAAAAATAAATTCCCTGACTTTCCTGTGCTTCTCTGCCAATTTTCTGATTTTTCCAATCATAAATTTAACAATGTTGCGCTATCTTTTAATATGCTTGATAAAGTTTACGAGGAATAAAAATAATTGTGCTTCTAAGATAATTATTGACAGCATAACAATATAAGTTTCAGCAAGAAAATACTGACCAGTTGATAAATACCATGCTTGATAATTTTTCAATTGTAATGTTTCACATGCATTAAATAATCCGTATTTTTTGCAATTCTAAAATATTTTCATAAACAAACTTCAGATTGAGAAAACTCTAACTTGACTTTTCATGCAATAATAATTTTCAAACAAATGATAACAACAAAAACTAAAGAATTTGATACTTACGTAAGAAAGAAGCAAATACATAAATATAATAAAGTTGTATTTCACAAAAATTTTTATAAAGAACCTCATGCAAATTTTTTTTTGAATATTCTTAAAAAATAAAAATTGTTTCAAAAAATAAATATTAAAACAGTGTCACTGAAAAACAAATAATTTAAAAATACATCAGCTATTCTAAATCATGGCTTGGACACAAAATAAAAAAAATTTCACGAAGTATTTAAGAACTTTTCAAGGATAAAATCTGCTTTTTCAAGAAATAATCTAGACTATTTGAAAGCAAGATTTTTTTTACAGTAATAAAATAAACAATGGTGATTCAGATCGAGATCATGTAAAAGTTTCATAATGGGACAAAACCTTTTGTACCACACTATAAAAGCTTACAAATAAGTTTTTAATAGCGGGCGGTAATGCTCAGATTTACTACCTCTGACCCAAAATAACAAAGAGTAATATTTAACAAAACAAAAGACCAACAATGTGCAAACAGTTATTTTAAAAAAAGGAAATTGATTTCAAAATGCATTTAAAATTATGCTGTATTGGCACTATCAAGAAACATATGAAGAGATATTTTCCCAATGCTTGTTTGCTTTATACACACTATGATGTTTGAGTCTTTAACCCATTAACCGCTGAAACTCGAAATCATTATTTGTTTTTGATACAAATCATAAAAGTTATTATTTTGAGCCCATACAATAGTGATATGCTGCAAAAAGAACAAAATTTCACTTACATTTAGAAATATAGAGTGTTGCGTTGAAGCAACATCAGCGAAAAAGGGGTACGGATGCTAACTAGTTTTATTAGATACAATTCCGCAGTTTCAATGCGTTTTAGACAGGTAAAATTTGTAAGAGATTTGATATGGTTTTGAAACGTATTGAGAACTTTAGAAGAAATGTAAATTTGTTTTTAAAAAATCAATCTTAATAAGTTTTAAATTTTCCAAAAATTTGATTATTCAAGGTCATACATGATAAATTCGTTGCAATCGGGATCGAGAGCAATATCACAAGCATTGCAAGAATAAATAGTTTGACAATGGCAATGGGGCCGTGGTCAGACCGATCAAGAAGGCGTCGAACTCGTAACTGGAGGGTCCCGGGTTTTATCCTAGCCGATCAAAGATCCACCGTCGTTACTAATGGTGGCTGGGTGACGCAAAATAAGGGTCATGGTCACAAAGTCCTCCAAGTGAAACGATGCTTCTCGAGGTACAAGAGCAGTTGTTTGCTCGGCCCTTAGTCTAGTTCAAAAGAACAGAGTGCTCTGAGCTAAATCGAGCTTCCATCTTAATGGTGCTCGTAAAAATGGAAGCCGTACTAATTCCGCGTTAAATCAAGTAGATCTTTTTACTCGGGCTCAGGTACCCGAGTGGTTTCAGAAACAACACAATGGAAATACTTGCACCGTAGCCTTTTGTTATTTGTAAACCTTGCTGTAAAATGCCCCCCAGATACTGGCATTGGTAAGCTGAATGTACTTGGCCGTCCTGTAGCTGTACTTTTCTTCTGTGTATTATTATCAAGGGGGGGGGGGCAGCTGTACAAAATTAAGTGCAACCTCTCGTCTAAAATCCAACAATGATTTTCTATTTCCTTCTTCAGATAATCTTGAAAGTTTCCAAGCATTTGTTTGGGAAAAACAGATATAATTTTAAAATATTGGCCACCATTTTTTCTCTCAGACTATAATTCTATAATTTGAAACTAAATTATCGCACAAATCAACATTACCCATTTTCATTTTATACTGCTCAATGCTGAGGAACAGAAACCTTTTTCTTCTGAATTCTGGAGTAGCGAGAAACGATATTCACAAGGGTCAATTTCACCGTAAGTAGAACCTCGAATCATCATCAGGGTTTTTAGTTATTTATTTTTTCCAAAAACCTGTTAGAATGCTTCTTAAACTAAACTATATTGTTCTGGGCATTTCAAAAGGCGGAGACGAAAAACCAAAAAAAAAAAAAAAAAAAAAGCTTGCACAATCAAAACACACAGAATAGAAATGAAATCTATGGCGTTCGGAAAAGCAGTTGAGACATCGCTGACGATGCGCTCATGCAACACCTGCTTTTGCTTTCCTTCCCTCCCCCACAGAATCAATTTCTGAGTAGACTTCTTTTTATAAAAGGGACCTTGACGAAGAGTATTTCACATATAAACCCAAACTTTTTTATTTTCTAACTTTTTTGATAGAAAAATAGATCACAAATTTGAGCAAAAAAAATCGTGTCAGAACCACAATTTTTATTACATATTAAAAATAACATTCGAAGCAATATTTTTACTTAACACGTTTCTATGGTTGTTCTTAAATCTAAAACTGAAATCGGTACAAAAATTAGTTAAATAGCGAATTTTTTATGATTTTTTATAATGACCGTTGCGTCAGCGCAACACCAGCGGGTAATGGGTTAATGTCCACAAATGTTAGGCATCTAATACATTTTTAGCCACATGAAATTCAAGAGAACCACTATTTGTAACTCTAAATTTGGTAAATAACAGCACTAATTGCAGTGGACAGCACCTGGTAACTCAGCTAGTAATTTATAATAAATGTTATAACTCAGGATTTAAACTGAGTTTTAAAGTTCTTTACCCAAAAAGCTAAAATTAGACAAAAGGCTTTAGCAAAATGCTAAAATATCCAAGGTTAATAATATGGAATATGATTGCGTATCTCACTAACCACCTCTTTGTGTTTCATCTCCTGTTGAAAGTTAAATTCAAAATGCAGCCATCACATCTTCAAAGAAATAAACTCATTGTAGGTTTTTTTTTTTTTAATTTGAAATGAAAATTCTAGAACTATACCTAGCATGGAGAGAACACGTGTTTTTTTAAATTCTAATAATGCATTTATTGAGAGAACATAATGTCCACAGTAAGACTATATTGTTCACCTTAACTACATTTTATACATGTTGGCTACTATTTATAATAACGTTAAGTTCGACATCACCATGATTGCTTCGTCTCTCAGATAGTGCAGTTTTTTGTTCTCATTATATTAGAACAGAAAAGCGAAAATGCTGTTTTTCATTTTCGTAATTTAGATAGCATTTTCATTTTGCGAAAAATGCAACTGCAGCAGAAACACTGTTATGACTAATCTAATGGTGGTTTGTCCATAAGCCTATTTGAGTTTTTAATGAGTGTCACAGAATGCTATTAAAAAAAAAAATCAGCTACTGGAATGACATGGATGGAACTCTAGTTTCTGATATACTGTCTATTTGAAGGACACATGTTTTTATTTTTGTCTGAAGGGATAAGAAGTTTAACAAAAGGAATAGCAAAGAGGAGAGAGCAGCTTATTATTAGAATATAAGAGAGAAAAATTAAAAATTCAAGTACTGATTTCTTTGCAAACTTCTTAACTCATTTGTGAACCATTAAATTTCTGACATACTGTCGCCTTTTGAAGGGCACATGTTTTCTTTTTGTCTGAAGGAATAAGTTTAACAAAAGGAATAGCAAAGAGGGGAGAACAGCTTATTATTAGAATATAAGAGAGAAAAAAATAAAAATTAAAGTACTGAAACTTTAAAACTCATTTGTGTATCCCCCCCCCCCCCCTCTCTGATATCAGTAGTGATGCTACTGGGCTTCAAGATAAAACATAATCTGAAATATGGTGGGAAATTTTCAGAATTGAAGTATTTATTTTTCATAAACTTTTAGACTTGTTTCTGTGTCACCTCCCCCCCCCCCTTCTAGTGATGTTGCTGTGCTTGATAAATTAAGTATAATTTTTTTTAAATAAGGAAATTTTTCAGAATTGAAATAATATTTTCATAAATTGTATCAGTTATTATAAAATGTAAGATCATGTATGTGAAATGTTTCTTGGGAAAAAAAGCATGAGGTGCAAAAATGATTATTAAATTTCAATTTTTATTCATTACAATCAGTGGTTGGAAAAACTACATTTATTTTCTAGCGAACTACAACTACTTTTTTTTTAAATGTACCGACTACAAACTACTTTTGATATGCAGTCCCTACTTTGCTACTTTAAAAAAAAAAGCATACATCGTTTGAAGATTGACCCAAAAAATTGGAAACATGGTTTACATTAATAAATTAACTCATTTGAATATGGAATGGTGTTAGAAATTGTCTTTGAATTTATTTATTACTTTTCCTTTTTGTTTCTTTTTTTTTCACTAAAATTTGTCCTTTTTAACTTTTTTTAACAATTCTTACGAATATGAATATTCGCCACAAGAAAGGATTTAAAAGTTGAAAGATTGAAAGAATTCAACCTTCAATATATTTTTTTCATTTCTTGCCAGGGAATAGTTAAGAAACGAAAATTATTTGAAGGAATATAAAAATTAGGATGCCAAATAAACTAATGACATCAAACAGAATGTATTTCGTCAAAATGATGTATCTAAGATCAGCTCGTATTTTTATGACTCATTTCTCATTGCGTCCGCTGCTGTACTCGTGCAAGATTTGCACCAGTCAAAGTTAATTAAATCTTGTTTTTTTTTCCTTCGATCCCTTATTTTTTCATTTGTTTATTTATTTTTTTAATTTAAAAGTAGTTTCCAGAAATCGCTACAAACTAATATTTTTTAGTATCGAGCTACTCACTACTCTACTTTTTTTTAAAGGTAATGAGCTACACTAAAAACTACTAAAAATGTAGCTACTACAGAAGTTTCGCTACTTGTAGCGTGCTACTTCCGACCACTGATTACAATATACCTTAAATCACCACACAGCAAATCCTTTCATGCATTTAAATACATTTAAGCAGAATTTGCAAAACTCAAGCATAAAGTGCAAAATTAATTTAGTAACTTTCATAGACACCATATTAGAAAGCATGCTGTTACCATTTTCTTCCCTACCTTCAATCGATTATTAAAATTAAAACCAAATAAAAACTACTTGATAATTGAATTATTTTATGAAAGAAAAAAAACAATATCCATTTTAATATAAATAAGGGAATCCAAAAATGTAGTGAGCGAAAGATATCTGCACTTAAAATTTATTTGATCATGCTTATTGATAAGTTAATAAGGAATAAAATGCTGTTATATTTGAAAAAAAAATACCTTCGCAGCAACTTCTTCCATTTCGGCAATCTCGGGCTGAACACAGAATGGAGTTGGAGAGGGACAAGGAGAAGGGTTGAGAAACCACTCGGACCGGGTTCGCATTCGGGCAGTTTGCCTTTCATGGACCTGTGGCAGAAAGGATAAAGACTTTGTGCTCTCAGCATAGCGATTAACTGCTTTCAGCTCATCTGGATCAAGGGCCAAAAAAGACATGGGAGAAGCTGCCTAATAAATGAAGTGGCCACATTAACGCCACAGATTGTTGCATAGCTACTACAAGAAATCTAGTCTAGGTCTACAAAATACTAGTTGAGATTATTTTTTAAAAAAACTTCTTTCGGTTTCATGCATGTTCTTATAGTTTTATCTTGAAATATTGTTCTTTTAGTAATACATTTGCTTGTTCTAAATTTTGTTCCTTTCTACTGATGTGGACTTTCAATTTGCTTGAACTGAATTTTGAAATAAACCCCATATGAAACACACACTATTAAATTGATACTATTTTGTTTGTACAAAATACTTCAGTTCATAAAAAAAAAAATATGAAATAATTTACAGAAGCATTATATCGTGAAACATGTTGAAAATGGCATGATACTTTAAGCAGCCATTTTAACAAAGTCAACATGTTTCAATAATAAACCATGACATAGAAGAAAGATATCATATAAGCTATGCTTCTTTGTTCTTAATTCAGGGAAATTTGAAAGCAATGAGCTCAGTATCACAAATCCTAGTAAAGAAGGAGTGGAATACATACCTTAAAAAGTCCATTGTCTTCTAAAGAAACACTAAGCCTTGTATAGGTGTCTCCCAAATTACTTAGACTACCACTTAGTTGAGGACCATCTCCTTGAACCATTGGTTCACTAGCATGAATTAAAGCAGGAGTACTTCGACATTCTTCTTGAGAAGATATAGCTGAAAAAATTTTTAACTTAGTTTTAAAATTTTACAGTTGAAGTTTTAATTCTGTGGTATTTGGTGGATTTTAAAATCAATTCTCAGGTCCAAGTTTTGCTTTAATTTTGACTACCCAACAAACTTTTTAAATTCAGTTTCTTTTTAATACTATCAACTATTTATAAATTACACATTGCAGTTTGTTTGTTTGTTTGTTTTTTTTTTTTTTTTTTGCTTTTCAATACATAATTGTCACTGAATTGAAATGACCATTTCATAGATTTTCTTGAAAACACTTTATCTTAAACTCAAAACAAGTACAGTACATTTAGCATTACAAATTTTGAGCTGAAGAAAAATATTAAATTAAAAATAAGAACTGCATTAATATAATATCAAAAAACATCTGAAAAAATATATTACAAAATGAACATTTTTCTACATGATTTATATCATTTACAAATAAATGATTATAAAATGATATGCAAAATAGGATGTACAACAATATTTAAAAGCTGAAATACAAAATATTTGCTTAATTATGTACTCCAGCTGATAAACATTTATATTGGGCTTTACATGACATTGTACGCATAAGGAAGTATGAAACTATAGTAGTTTGCTGCAGTTAAAATAACGAATTATACACAAGACAATCTGTGCTTCATTGAGAAAACAGTTCCACGAACATTGCATATGGTAGCAAAACTACTGCAGGAATTTTATGGGGAAATAAGGAACTTGGAAGGGTATTGAGATTCAGCAAACTTTCTTTCAAAATGAACGGGAAATGGAAAAGCAAACGTTATATAGACTATGTGGCATGTAAAATATCCCTCTTGGTATTTAATTTTCTTTAGAGTAAACCATCGCCCCCACCCAGGGCGAACGAGAGAGCATGTCAGCTTAGCCAAAAGCAGTCCTGCCCTTGGGAGAGCCCAGCTTAAGATCCCATAGTATGAATTTTATGGGGGAGGGGTCCCGGGACCAAATTGAGAAGGGGCTATTCTTGGTCCTCGGCAGCCTAGCCCTCACTAAATTAAATACCAAGTGAAGTTTTACAGGGAAAAGCGCCTAGGTACCTACCTCTCGTGGGAAACTGAGGGTCATGCCATTGACATCCTCACCTTAATGGTGGCCTGCTGATGCTATATGGGGGATTGCAAAAGGTCTACAAATAGAGAGCATTTAGCTCAGCTGCATTAGAAAAACAAAGGAAAAATGGATTTTTTGAGGGAAAGAAATACAGGGGCAGAAACTTTTCTCTTTATTAACAAGATGCTGAGTACCTGTGGATAGCATAGTAGTGCGGTGCACACAATATGATCAAACAAAAGGGTTAACTCAGTGGCTTCCAAACCTTTTATACCTGTGCCCCCTTTTGCATATTAAAAGTTACTCCCACAATTTTTATTTCTGTAATAATCCAGCTTTCTGAACATTATCCTAGTTCTACTATTTATTGAATGGTTTAAAAAAGAACTATCATATTTTACATAAAGTAGGTTTTTTGCACCAGAATATTTTTTCATTACTATATTGTAATTTGAGAACACATAGTTTTAATAAGCTGGGTAAAATTACAGAAAAATAAATGTTTGAAAAATAACACTGGTAAAGTATTAGTTCAATGTTAACGCGAAGAGTGAGTTCACAATTGAGCATAAATTTCCGCAAAGCTTGGTGGCATCGAAAAGATATTGCTGTTCTCAGCGCAAGCACTCAAACGCAATAGCAATAATGTTTTTATTACTCATATTTTTCGAAAAAATTTGATTTTTGTTTAGTCATGCAGTATTTACTTACTTCAATTCATTTAGTTATTGTTCAAAAATTTAGGTAAGCAGTTACTTACAGCAATTCTATACTTTCCTAGGGATCCTCACCCGACAGGCTGAAAACCACTGGGTTAATTATTAGGCAAAAAGCAATGAAACCATGATTAAAAACAAAGCTTTTAAGAAAAGAGAGACAATGCCAGTTAATACATCATATCGTAATTGCATACTTTTAATAGCCTTACCTTCTAAATTAAAAGGCAAGCCCCAGCGCTCTGCCTCTTGCTGGAGCCAGGACTTTTCTGTCTCCAGTGAGGCTTTGCCTAAAACACAAGAAGCAATTGCAGAAGCAAAACATACAAGCACATACAGTTAGTGTCAAAATGCAGCTCAAGCTCACAAGCTAAAGAAGCATATGATAGGGGGGGGGCACATAAAAAAAACATTTTGAAAAAATGCTTATGTTTGTTTAATGAAGCTAAATTGGCACTAATGTATACCAATATGTTTAATGAAAAAATTGATATTGCAGAGATATTCAAATTATACTGGAATTTCTAAGAGACGTGAAGAAACAAAAATTACACTAAGCATAACTTTTATGTATTTTATAGAACCAAAAATCAAATAAAGTTTTAGAGTATCTTTCTTTTTCCCCTAAAATCTTTGACACCTCAAAAAAAAATCTTAATTATTATAGGAACAAATTGAAATTTATTCAAGGCTTTTTAGGCACAAGAAGTTTATTTTGTATCTTTTCTTTAGTTTGCATATTGCATTATTGTAAATAAGGTTGGGGAAGGGGGGCATTTGTCCAAAACAAAAAGTAACATAGAATAACAACATTAAACTTTACTAAAAGTCTCATGATAGAAAGTTTAATGCAATAAATCAAACCACTGGATTTTATTTTTCTTTACTTATTTATTGATGTAATATTTTTGTTTAATTTTGACGATTCAAAGATCAGTAAAAGTATTCTGAAGAAAAGCAATTAAAATGTTTTCAATTATTCAAATATTGAGAGGAAATAGTTTAAAAATGCTCATGCAAAGAAGTTTGAAGAAAATATATTAAAATAAATATTCAAGGGGTATTTTGAGACAAAATGTTAAAAATGCACATGCTAAAGCTTCAAAAACTCTTCACGAATTCACTCAGCGAAGTGTTTCTAGGATACTCTAAACAATGATCAATAAAAACTAAATATGCTAAATACATATAATTAGAACCACAAATTATTCAAACATGGCAACAGTTTTTAAAACATCTAAAATATCCAACTTCAATAACATTTCAATCTAAACAAGAAACAAATAATCAATAAGTGCAATGAACTAATAGCGTAATTAATCTGATTAATCGGTAAACAATGTGTGTAAATCTATCATCAATTTAAATTAATTAAGATTTTTAAAATTCCAAACAGAGAAATATACAAAAATAAAGTTTTTAAAGATTATTGTCTGAGAAAGTATTATAAACTGATTCATACTAAATTTTTTCTCCAATTTAAAAAAACCAAAATCCCATCAAGACAAGATGAACTGTTGGTGTTACTTGGCTGCGGTCAAGAGTGTACTGTAAATACAGGTACTGTACTGCAGTACCATAAACTGAACAGCTACATATCCTCAGGACGAGTAGTCTTCATGTAAATATTTGTACATAGTTATTGAAATTAATAAATGTATTAATTCATCTTAATATTCAAGTGATTGCATTCCCCACACACACATATATATATATATATATATATATATATATATATATATATATATATATATATATATATATATATATATATATATATATATATAATTTACTTTTTGTACCAAAGGAGCTTAATTTTTTATATGTATATATATACATATAAATCTATATAAAATTAAGCTCCTTTGGTACGAAAAGTAAATTATGCGAGGAATCACGGATTTAGAACATTCTGGCAAGCATTATTGTTTTTTCATCCTGGCTTTGATTCTGTACTTACTAAAATTATTCAAACGTGTTCTATAACTCAGGAATGTCCGTGCTTCACCCAAGGCTGAAGTGCACCCCCTCAAGTCCTATGGAGCACCCTTTTCCAAACACAAAATTCCCGAAATGAGGTCAAAAATCCTTTAAAATTGCCCCTCGCCCTAAAAATTTCAGTGACACAGTCTGTACCATGGACCCCATTCCCCTCATGGATGCTTCTGCACAACTGATAACAACTTTGAGAAAGTTTATCAAATCTGATGCCACAACCACAATCTGTTGTCACGATTTTAAAGAAGTTCAGAAGATAGAAAACATCTGCAAAAGAGAACTACAAAATCTATATATATATATATATATATATATATATATATATATATATATATATATATATAAAACAACAAATAAAAAATAATAATAATGAAATAGAAAATGGCACAGTAGGAGAAGTGAAAGGAGAAAGGTTGAATCCAGAGCTCATCAGCCGTGGGGGATTCAAGAGTGGTCGAAAGACCAAAAAATTTAAAAATAACTATAGAGAGGATGTTTTAGTTCAAAGTATGCAGTCTACAGATCATCATTGGGCAAAAGCACCAATGTGAGCCTGCAAACCGTACATTAGAACAAAAACCTAAAACTAAAAGCAGGGGTTTCGCCTCGACCGATTAGGAATAAAATTCCCAAAAACCGGCCACCCACAGGACGGTCCTGCTATGAAAATAAAAACATCTCACCTGAAGTTCCGCGCGACAAAATCCAAAATCATATCCAGCAAATCAGGAGGCAGTCCAGTTGTCAAAATAAAAATGTAAGGTAAATCCGTGTCCAAAAAACAAATCCTAATACGTTCCAGTCTCCATTTACACGTGCTCAAAAAATATCCATCTCTGCAATCCAAATGGTTTCTTCCAGCGATTTCATACGATTGAACAGTTAAACAGTTACAGTGAAGCAAAGTCGTTATTGAAGGTTATACTTGAGCAAACATTTTTAATTAGATTTTTTGGAAAATTGTTGTCAAATAGTTTATTTTTAAGAAGAGAAAATTCTAAATTAAAAGCAGTTTCAGTGTTACAAATTCTTTTAATTCGCAAGGCTTGTGAAATAATGATGCCAATGAAAACTTTTTTGCTAAGGCAGGAATTATAATCTTGTAGGCTATTGACTTTGAATTGGAATTCACGTCTTTTATCATAGATCGTAGTGTAACAGAAGGAGCCAATTTCTATGTTAATGTCCAGGAAATTAAAAAACTTTTGATTATGACTGGTTTTTTTAAGCGTTAAGGAGTTATGATAAATAGTTTTGCTGAGCTCAGAGAAATTGGAAAAATTAATGCATAGAAGATCATCAATGTATCTACAACAGAGAGGTGTAGAGGAGGGGTTTTCAATCGAAAATTTTCTTTCATAAAACAAGAGAAAAAGGTTGGCAAGGGTAGAACTAAAATTAGCTCCCATTGCAATACCATTGATTTGTTGAAAACATGAAGTACCATTTTTAAAAAAATTATTGAAAATGCAAAATTTAAACAGATTAAGAAAAAAGCTTTCATTCAAATCGAGTGTGTCATTCACAGAGCTAAAAAGCTCAGACACAGTGGAAAAAAGTTCACAAAGGGGGATGTTGGTAAAGAGATTTTCAAAATCAAAGGTTTCAAGGCTATTTATGTCTAGCATATTGAGCAGATTGATCACTTCAACACTGTTATTAATAATCCAAAACCATTTTTCATGTTGAAGTTGAAGTTGTTCCAGAATTTTTTTGAGAAAATATTCAAGTTTTACACTAAGAGTTTTCCCAATAGTGTTGGTGGCAGAACAAATAAAACGGAACCCAACAGGTGTCTTATGGAATTTAGGAATGGCATAAAGGTAAGGCAAGGCTACAGAATCAGGTCGTGGCAGTTTGAAAAGTTTATAAGCAGCGATGAATTTTTTGATGATGGAGGATTCCTTAAGTGAAGAAATTTTGTAAGTCATGGAATTTTCTAATTCTGATTTAATAATATTAGCATTTAATAATTTAGCATCATTTTCTACATGTTTTAAAATTAAAACTTTATGATGTTATTAACACTGACTCTGAGTACTTTCAAATCTCATCTGAAGAAATGGATACCATTAAAGAATTTAAAAAGGCCTATGTTTTTACTGTTGTGGATAAAGCCAGCTCTAATTTTTCTATTTGTTGAAAAAAACTATATGCTAATATTATTAAATCAGAATTAGAAAATTCCACGACTTACAAAATTTCTTCACTTAAGGAATCCTCCATCATCAAAAAATTCATCGCTGCTTATAAACTTTTCAAACTGCCACGACCTGATTCTGTAGCCTTGCCTTACCTTTATGCCATTCCTAAATTCCATAAGACACCTGTTGGGTTCCGTTTTATTTGTTCTGCCACCAACACTATTGGGAAAACTCTTAGTGTAAAACTTGAATATTTTCTCAAAAAAATTCTGGAACAACTTCAACTTCAACATGAAAAATGGTTTTGGATTATTAATAACAGTGTTGAAGTGATCAATCTGCTCAATATGCTAGACATAAATAGCCTTGAAACCTTTGATTTTGAAAATCTCTTTACCAACATCCCCCTTTGTGAACTTTTTTCCACTGTGTCTGAGCTTTTTAGCTCTGTGAATGACACACTCGATTTGAATGAAAGCTTTTTTCTTAATCTGTTTAAATTTTGCATTTTCAATAATTTTTTTAAAAATGGTACTTCATGTTTTCAACAAATCAATGGTATTGCAATGGGAGCTAATTTTAGTTCTACCCTTGCCAACCTTTTTCTCTTGTTTTATGAAAGAAAATTTTCGATTGAAAACCCCTCCTCTACACCTCTCTGTTGTAGATACATTGATGATCTTCTATGCATTAATTTTTCCAATTTCTCTGAGCTCAGCAAAACTATTTATCATAACTCCTTAACGCTTAAAAAAACCAGTCATAATCAAAAGTTTTTTAATTTCCTGGACATTAACATAGAAATTGGCTCCTTCTGTTACACTACGATCTATGATAAAAGACGTGAATTCCAATTCAAAGTCAATAGCCTACAAGATTATAATTCCTGCCTTAGCAAAAAAGTTTTCATTGGCATCATTATTTCACAAGCCTTGCGAATTAAAAGAATTTGTAACACTGAAACTGCTTTTAATTTAGAATTTTCTCTTCTTAAAAATAAACTATTTGACAACAATTTTCCAAAAAATCTAATTAAAAATGTTTGCTCAAGTATAACCTTCAATAACGACTTTGCTTCACTGTAACTGTTTAACTGTTCAATCGTATGAAATCGCTGGAAGAAACCATTTGGATTGCAGAGATGGATATTTTTTGAGCACGTGTAAATGGAGACTGGAACGTATTAGGATTTGTTTTTTGGACACGGATTTACCTTACATTTTTATTTTGACAACTGGACTGCCTCCTGATTTGCTGGATATGATTTTGGATTTTGTCGCGCGGAACTTCAGGTGAGATGTTTTTATTTTCATAGCAGGACCGTCCTGTGGGTGGCCGGTTTTTGGGAATTTTATTCCTAATCGGTCGAGGCGAAACCCCTGCTTTTAGTTTTAGGTTTTTGTTCTAATGTACGGTTTGCAGGCTCACATTGGTGCTTTTGCCCAATGATGATCTGTAGACTGCATACTTTGAACTAAAACATCCTCTCTATAGTTATTTTTAAATTTTTTGGTCTTTCGACCACTCTTGAATCCCCCACGGCTGATGAGCTCTGGATTCAACCTTTCTCCTTTCACTTCTCCTACTGTGCCATTTTCTATTTCATTATTATTATTTTTTATTTGTTGTTTTATATACTTGGCTTTGTAGTTTAGCTGCTTTGCGCATCTATGGGCTTTTGGTGTGGTCTCTTCGTTTTTCTTCCTACAATTCTGTTATTTTATATATATATATATATATATATATATATATATATATATATATATATATATATATATTATAATAATCTGACAGCCAATTTACAAGCCTAAGGATTGTACTTAGATTTATTTTATACATATTGAGTCTCAAATGTTATTCATTCTCCATTTATATCGATATTTAAGTTAATCACCTTCCCCCCTAATTTTTTTTATTCCTCATATACTTTGTTCAAAGTAATAAGCAAAAATACTGAATATACATTTTGTAAACTTTTGAATTACAAATAAATGAATACAGCACACTAACTAATATACAAATGCAACTGAAAATTCTACTCTGTAAAAGCAATAAAAGAATTATTTCAAAGTAAAAAAAAATCATTCAGAGTAGTGTATAAAAACTACTACTACTTAAACATACAGTCATAATTACGTGAAACTAATGAGTCTGGGGGGTATCGAAATGCAAATATCCAATCTTCTTCCACTTTCAAAATCCGTCCAGTGATCCTTGCATAATATTCATAGTTTTCTCTTCCAAATAAGTTACTAACACCAAAATTATCTATGAGGAACTTCATTATTCTTGTAGCAACCTGCAAATATTGTCACCTAAGTCAAGTGCTGTCAAAACAATCAATAAATCTACAAAATGAATGAAGAATGAACTAAATCATTTAAACAGATGAAAATCGTTTTAGATCGACACTCAAAAATTCTACCACAGATGGTTTAACTCATAAGCAAAAAGTTTTGAAATTTTCCCACAACAATCCCATTTATACAACATACTTTTCATTAGCTGGGTATACAGTCAAACCTGTCTATCCCGAATTTCACGGGACAGAAGAAAAATTCGAGATACGGAGGTTTCGAGATACAGAGGTTGTGATAAAATTTACAAAAATAAGCAATTCGAACAAAGTCGAATACTTAATCGATTATTTTGCATTGATAGTGTTGAATATTTTACTGTAGGACATGTTGTGAGTCTATGTTTTACTAATTGTGATGGCTATAGCGTTAGCGTTAATACATACTTTTAAGTAGGAACTTGTAGTATTTGAATGATTGTGCAAGAGATGATTTTTGTCTCTCAGTTATACCATTGATAAAGGTGGCTGGAGATGAAATTCAAAAATGAGAATCGTCAAAATTCGAGATATAGATGCTTTTGGGGATAATCATTCGAGATAAACATGAGAAAAAAATTAAATTTATGCTGTAAAAGCGGGGAAATAGGAAAATTTCGACATAGAGAGGTTTTCGAGATAAGCAGGTTCGAGATAGACAGGTTCGACTATATATAATTTCATCTCCCCAGACATCAAATATGCTCTTCCATTAAATTCATATCCATACACAGTAAAGATGGTAAGTTGGTTGATTGGATCAATTGATTATAGTAATATAAGAGAATGCAAAATATGGGAAGCATTCTTTAGAAATTTATGCATTCGATTTTAAATGAAAATTCTAAATTGAGAAAGTTTCTATTACTTACTGGCTTTGATTCATTAAAACTAAGACAAAAAAAAAAGATATTTTATTAAAAGTAGAAAAAAAAAACAATTCTTCCCTTTTAAATTCATGTTTACTTTTTGAATACATTCTGCAATGGTTTCAGTCATGGGGGAAAATTGCTTTATTTATTAATACAGTTCAAAAGTACGGCACAAAAAAAAAAATTTCAGCCGCAAAACTGAAATTTCATGCAACTTGATCTTTAATTTTTGCTCTCATTTTGTATTTTATGATCGTCTGTAGAGCATTTTCAAATCCAGGCAAGAAATGGCGTAGGAACTTTGTATAAACAGGGGGAGCCCAGCGCAATGCTGGCTCTTTGCGCTTTCGGGTGGGGGGAGGGCAGAGACACTTTACACACAAGATCAATTAAAAGTCATAAATGTTCAAATAAACACTTTTTGTAAATAAAAGGAATTTAAAGACATTACTAATGTCTCTTTCCTCATACAGACAATTTTAACTACACATTTGCATTTTTAATACGAACTTAGTTTGAGAAGGAATATTTGCTCAGAAATAGTAAACCTCAAACTTTTCTAACGGAAAAAATTCCAAATGGTACCTTTAAGAAATGACTGCTGGCAATTTTTGGTGACATTGCGTGAATTTCCTAGTAAAAGTAGATCACAGATTTGAAAAACAGGTATGAGGAAGCAAAATGTGCTACAGAATGTTGAAGGAAGAATATTTTTCGGGGGAGCTGAGCCAGTCTGAAATATTCCAGGGGGAACCAGAGCTCCCCCAGCTCCCCCGGTTTCTACGTCCCTGCAGGCAAGTCTAAGATTTTGTTTGCTAAAAAAGTAGTACAGTAGGTGAACAAAACTGATCAAATGTATATAATTTGCTATTACTTCATCATTCTCAGAACTAATTGTGTACCACACAATATTTCAGAAAAATCAATGAATAATCTTGGCAACAAGAAGGTGGAGGGTATAACAAGAAGCATGACATTTCAAAGATTTTAATTAAATACGCTTGTGAAAAACAGTGACATGTAACAAGGGGACGGCATCAGATAAAGTCTGACACAGGAGGGGGTCTATTTTTTTGAAAAAACGTGTGACATCATTTATAGACGGCTCCTAAGTTTCATTAAGCATTGCTTAGTTGAGACCTGGGCCGTAATTTCAGGTATTTCCGGGGGAGGGGGTCAAAGGGTGCAAAAACAATGCAATTTCATCAGAAAACTACAAAAACCACGCCCACTTATATGTAAATACATTAATTTCTCAAAGCAAGGGGGAGGCAATTGACACCCCCCCCCCCCCCAAAAAATGACAGGCCTTGTCGAGACACATATATCACTGTTAAGAAATACTGTCATCCCCACTTAATCAAATAACGGATAAACGCATACCACGCTTATACGAATAAAATATTTTGGAACCAATGCCACAGACCTAATGTTAAAGATCCCAGCTTAATCGAATATTCCGTTTAATTGAATAATACTTTATGGAACCGACAGTATTCGTTTAAGCGGGGCCGAAAATACTATATTTTTAGAGTAATTAACGGACTTAATCAAGAACTAAAACTCTTATTCTTCCAAAGTCGGAGCCTTTTACCACTCTACACTCTAACACTATGGCTAAACTTTTTACATTCATCTTACTTCAAATTATGTCCTAAATTTTGAAGGACATTCTTGAAAGATTTTCTTGAAATTTTTAACAAACATAATCCAGTAACATTATCCAGAGTAAGAAAAGCACACAAAAACATTTAAAATATATACCTATTATATGTGCTTGTCCGTGTACTACAAATACTGAGCTAGTGATTGTTTTACCGGGTCTTGAGGAAAAGTACTAACACAAAGACACCCATCAAACTCATACTCAAAAAGCTCTCCCCTCAACCTTCCTTTAATTATATTTTGGCTTCTGCTGTGCTCTCCCATTGAAGGACCTGTGTGGATGGGCGAATGTGCCACCTACACAAGTCCACACACTTAAAAAGTATACAATAATTAAACAAGTTACATATTTGCATTCTTGCAAGTTTATAGAAAAAAATTGTATTCAAACCTTCAACTTTCAAGGGTCTTTTTTTTCCAGTACAAGGACACAATTTCAAATCATCTCATGAATCAAACAAGACTAATGTATTAAACTAACTTGAATTTTAATCAAATTTAAGCAACTGATACTGAATCAATTCATTAAGAGTACTTTCTTTAAAATACTACTTTGTTTTATTAGGTTGGTGCGTATGAAATGTCGGATTCTCTTTACATGCAGACGTTTGTCTCCCTGTTTTCGTTATACTTTTGTCTTTAGCATAACCTCATTCATAGTCGTATTGTCCATTGCCAGAGACTCATTTCAGCAAAATAGGTTTTCTCGAAGGTCTTCCCTTTTGTTATTTCTTTCGAGTTTATTGCCGATATGAATTCTGCCGACACACAAAACAATTGCGAAACTGAACGAACTGGAATATGAAGTTTTGCAAGCATCCACCATATTCACCGGATCTCTCGCCAACCGATTTTTATTTTTTCAAGCATTTAAAGCTGTTTTTAAGGGGCAAACACTATGAAAATGAAGACAGTCTAAAAAACTCGATATCAGAGTTTATTAATTCTAAAGACCAAAATTTTTTTAAGACAGGCATCTACGCTTTAAAATCTCGTTGGGAGAAGTGTATTGAAGTGAATGGAGCATACTTTGATTGAATAAACAGCTTTTGAAGAAAGATATGCAGTTTTATACAATCACTTAAGAATCCGACATTTCATACGCACCAACCTAATAACATGAAAAATATTTTTAAAATTCTTTGCACAAAAATGTGAATAAAATGAAGAATCAGTATGTCAATCACAAATCATCAAAAAAAATAAGAAAATTTAGAAGTGAGCGTACTCAGGTTATATTCTTAAACCTAATCTTAGTTATTTTCTTCGTACATTGATTTTACTTTCTATAAAAACTTTTCATTTTAATTAAGTAAAAAAAAACTAGTTTTGAAACATATATTTGTTTTTAATATTTATTCAAAAATTTGCTGCAACACAACTCAATAAAATGTACTGAACATTGGATATAATACATTTTAAATATTAAAATACTATCACAGTAAGAGGCAACAAAAACATGTAACAAAAAGATAAACTAAAACCAAGGAACAGCCAGGTGCATGAGAAAACTTACCAGTATTTTGGCCTTAAAGCAGAAAGGGCAAGTAAGCAAAGAAAAGAGAAAATGGTAATCAGTGAGCATAAGTAGGAATTGCTCACTGTAAGTAAGCAAGCACACTCATGTAATATGTGCTTAACAGAACAAATTACTCATAACTGAAAGTGCTAGAAACATTTTAAAAACCTTTAATAAGCTTGTTATTTATAGTTATCTTATGAAAGAAAAACATGCAAAAATTGAATTTGACAAACTTTCATGCCACATTCTCTAGTACATATATGTATCAATATTTTTTTTTTTTTTTTTTTAATTTTTGGAAAACAGAAATTCAAAAATATATTTGAAAAAGCATCAACACATATTATATTTAGATTATCTTTCATTTCTTTACAATGAAATTAACTTATAACAATAATTATGGTTAACTAATAATAAATTAATTTATAGTATTTATTATAATTTTACAAGCCTAAATACTTTCATTTGGTCAAAGACTACTAAAAATAAAATCTTTTTTTTAACATAATATGTTAATTATGTTTAGTCCTTCAATCAACATCTTTATGATAAGCATGCTTTTGATGGCCAAATTTTCCAAAATGTCAATTATTAAGTTTACAGGACTTGGATACATATGTGATTGGTTCAATGAGCATTCACACTCTATCATAACTCAATTGACATGCATGAGCCATAGGCTCACTGAAAATTTATGAGACCTTTTTGCAAGGGCTAAAACACTAAAATCAGCACTCTCAAAACTTGGTGAATTTATATGATCTAATTGCCAACAAGTGACTTACTCAAAGGACATTGAATAAAATGTTTCAATAATGGTCGCTATCAAGAAAAAGTGTAGTATTATATGGTATTGACATTATTTTTGAAAGAGTAACCCATTTTCTGTCTAATAAGCTTATTATAATAAGATTTCTTGTGCAATTCCAGCAGGGATGCCTAAATGGGGAAGGTTATGGCGCAAACTGCAGCATTGAAATTTTTAGGTAAGGCGAGTGTCTTTAGCAGTATTTTTAAAGAGGGGAGCTGACTTGTGGTATTTAGATGGAATGGGAACCCTTGGCATCACATACCAATGTAACTAAATTTACATTGTTTATCTTGCTATCAAAACAATATGAAAACTTTTTTTTAATCCTTGCGTATGCGTAGTGAAAATTACAATAGTATTTTCTTACACTCGTGCTTTTTTTCCGCCCTTCCTCCTTATAAGCAGGTCACCATTTTTTATTTTTGAAAAAATTCAAGAAGCAATCTAAAAGTAAGTATTTTTGAATTTTATGTACTGAAATCATAATGATAAAAATTATAACTTAAAGTCACAATTTGATTGATTTACGCAACATTATTTAAACTTGGCCAAAATTCAAAGTGCTTTTAAAAAGTAAAAAATAAAAACATTTTTTTTTTTTTTTTTGTAATAAATTTGCAGTATCACAAAATTTTTATTGAGATACTGTTTCAGCATCAAATATTTACACAGTAGCTTTTTAAACTTGAAGAAAATAATTACCTTAAATCGTACAACATCTTCCATTCTTGCTACTTTTCCATCACTAACACAAGATTGGAAAAAACTTGGAGCTACACTAACTCCAAGAGCTTCTGAAGACATACCAGTTTGTGCTTTTTCAGAACAGCTTGAAATGGCGCGGAATGTACCAAACAAAAGAACTAAAAGATGTTGAGCAACAATAGGAAGTGAAGTTATAAGCCTAGCAAAAAAAGAACAAAACAAATGTACAAGATTGCAAAAGTTATCAAAAAAAGAGCATTTCTTAAAACAAAATACTTGGTAATTAATTATACAAGATAACTTAAATAGCAAATTAAAAAATTGAGGAATTATTCTCTACAGTATTCACATCAAATGGTAAATTTTACTGAATAATTAGCAATACTGCTGTCAATATCATATCTGTAAGTAATGCAAGGAAAAATAAACAGCATAATTTGGGGGGGGGGGGGGGTTGGAGTGTTGAGTTTTTGCTTAAGCATTATTATTTAGAAAATTGACTTTTCAACACAATAAATTTGAATATTAATTACAATAATCAATTAATCAAGTTTAAGAATTTTTTAGAAAGTACAATATTGAAAAACCCAATTAAAAAGAAAGCCAAAATCAGTAGCAATTGGCTTATTTTTTCCTCCTGAATACATGGGAAACTCATCACTATACAACTATTAAAATCTAATATCTTTGTTTGAAGTAAAAAGCAGAAGATTAGAGAAAATGGTGAGAGAGAGGGAGAAGAGGAATCCCCTGAAAATTCAAAAGATTTGGCAGGTAAAGAACAATATGATACAGTAAAATCCTGTTACAAAAAACTACAACTTTTGTTTGTTGTGTCTGGAATTTCATTCTAATGGAATTTAAGCAATATAATGGAACTTAAAAGCGAACTGAAAATGTATCTTATTGAAACAGTTATTTCACTGTATTGGCATTTGTTGCAACAAAGTTTCACTATAGTAGAAACCATTAACACTTTCTAATGCCTTTGAAATAAAGATTTGAAAAACATGTACTTGCATTCTTAACTAATTAAATAGAATTAAAATACAAACCATTTTTTTCCTTAAATAGCAAGCTCTCTGCTTTATATAATAGATTTCACTTTTCAAACACATTACTCTATTAATTCAAATTACAAAAAAGAAAGTCTGAAACCAATTCAGCATTTATCTGTCATTATGAGTTCTTAAGGGAAGGCAAATAAAAGTAAGCTGAAAAAAGAAAACAGTTCTTACCTATGAATTCTATCTCTTTTATCGTCTATATTATCTAAATTAATTATTTCAAATAAAGCTTCTTCATTTTCTGGACCAAAAATTCCTCCGGGTAATTTTCTTAAAAATTTCTAAAAAAATATATAGAAACATTACATTTTTCTTTGTTTCCAACAATTTTGAGAGGCTAGAAATTAATGAAAAACAGTTAAATCCTCTGTATTGATTCAACTGGTCAAGGATTAATCAAATATTTAACGCACATTATTTTGTAAGATTTCTTATACCCAATGCCCATTTCCACAGTAATTTTCTCTAACTAATCCTGTTTTCTATTACTCTACATGTGTTAAGTACAGGGTTTAAGCTAAATGTCAAAGTTTTTTAGCAAAAAAGCTAAAATTGGAGAAAAGGATTTAGCAAAATACTAAAGGTTAATAAATAGTGAATCTGTTAACTATCTTTCTAACTGCCTCTATTTATTCCATCTCCTGCTAAATCCATGACTTGAAAGAAATAAATTCATAGTAGGTAACAGTTTTTTTAAGTTTAAAGTGAAAATTTTAGAATTATAATTCACATTGAAAGAAAACATTTTTTTTTTTTAAATCATTAATAATGCATTTATTGGGAGGATTTTGTACCCATTAAGACAATATATTATGGAATTCAAAAGCATTTTTTATACATGTTGGCTGCGATTTATAATAAGATTAAGATAGATATCGCCATGCTTCCTTTCTCTCTCAGATTGTGCATTGCTTTTCGTTCTTAATATATTGGAGCAAAAAAGCGAAAATGGCCTTGCTTCATTTTCGCAATTTAGATAATATTTTCGCATTTTGCGAAAAATGCGACAGTAGAGTAAACCCTGGTTAAGTACATAAGTACTCTAACTGAAAACACAGAAAATCATGACTTTGTATGCTGATTTCATCTTAAAATTATGCTTTTTGAATTTAGAGTTTAAAATCTGAAAATATAAAATTGAAACTCTCAAAATGTTGGCTTTGATTATCATGGATATATATATATAACTTTGCAACAACCATTGATGTTAAGAAAAAAATTTCAAATATGAATTATGCAAGAACATTTTAGTACTATTTTTTTTTAACAGACACACATGAAAGATAGCATACCTTTAAAACAGATGCTATAGTATAAACTGAAAAATTTTCTATGTTGACTAGCCGTCCATGTTGCAAAAAATGAGTGAGTTTTTTCATGTTCCCTTGATGACCTGGTGCTCGGAATACATCTTTTTTATAAGGTCCTTCTTTATTCAATTTGAGTATTAATATCTATAATTGAAAAAAACACCATTCAATCAACATAATTTGCATCAGTTCACTAATAAATACATTGAAAATATTCGAACATTGAAAAAATAATTTTCCTTCTACAGTAAACTCTTGATTATACGCAGAATATCTGTAAGGTGGAAGAGTAACAACGAATAAGTGAATGACGAGGATAATAGGTAAAAAGCCAATATTTTATGAGTGAGCTAGTTTATTGAAAAATACTTACAAGCAAAGGTCCAGGAATATCATGCTTACAAACTTGATCCAGTATAACTCCAAATTTTACTCTGAAAAAAAAACCAAGATTTACTTAGTCGCAAAAAATGCAATTGTTTAATATCTTACTCCATTACATTTTATTTCAACTTCTAAAAAAATTGGGTAACTTGCATAACAAGTTCAAAAGATCCCAGGAAGTTTGACTGCACTTAGTGCAAGCTGCCAATTCAATTTTGGAGGACAAATGACTATTAGGGATGTGAGTCGGAAATATTCTCAGTGGGAAGGAATTTAAAAAATGGAATATTGCTGGGAATATTCCCTTGGTCATCGTACCTTCCCAAAAATTGGATATTTGTTTGAATTTATGAAAATACTGAGTTTCTTACATTTTAATGATTATTTAAAATTTAGCAAAAAATATCTAATTTAGCAAAAATTTCACTAAATCTAGAAATCATTATATAAGATTATATTAGGAGGTATTACAGCCTTTTTTTATACCTATGATATCCTGATAAAATTTACACCTAACAAAGTTGTTTCCTAAACAAACTCTTTATGAAACTTAACAAATTTCTATTCATTACTGCCTCTTTGTCTTTTAGGTTTTTTCAACCAGTAATTCTACTGCAGAGGAAATTTTCATGACTAAGAGGCGAAAATGCCTCTCCAACCAATTTACTTCTACTCAGGGGCCTACCTATCTTAAATTTTGGGAGGATAGAAATTCTCAATTTTCCGCATGGAAGTTCAAATTGTATAGTTTTAGAATTATATTTTATCAGGTCCATATGATGAATATTTTTAATAATCAAACATATTCGCTAAAAATTTGAAGTAAGGGAAAAAAGCGAAAGTAGAAAAATGGGAGAAAATGGACAACACAGGACTTCCAATATAAACAGACAAAAATATACGTTAATTCCTGTATATAACCGGAACATCACCCATGCAAGCATAAAAAAATTTAATCCACTAACAACTTTTTTTTTTTTTTTTGCATAATTAACAGATTTTTGTAGTGTATCAGCCCCTAATGCGTTACTTTGATTTCAGATTTAATTTTTCAATGAATAATTTGTAAAAGGACCCTTTTGTTTGATCCACATTTTCTGAAAGGTCCATTTTGCTTGATCAGAATTTTGGGATGGGTCCGTTTTGCTTGATCGGAAATTTGTGAATTTTCCCAGGCCAGTACCCTAGCTCAATAATCATAGTCAAATAGTTTGGTTTATTTTATAAGGATGAAAAACTACCATGTACTTCAAAACATGTTCCAATTAAACTTAACCTCACTTTAACGAGTTTGTTCTATCACTCCTAAATTAAAAAAATGTAACTGACACCTAATTAATTTAGAAGTTTAACAATCATAAGTGATCAAAAAATTTTCAAATTGTTTTCAATTGTACAACAGAAAAACCTTTGGTAATAAAATAACTTTCACAAAATATGAAAAAGGAACATTAACTTTAAAGAAAACAGCACTAAATTTTTTTCAGAACAAATACAAAATCAACCAACCAGCAAACACATAAGAAGTTAAATACAATACAGGGTGTTACCACCAGGGTTAGAAGTGTAACTTTGGTTTAATCTAAGTTTTTAAAGGCTTCAAGGCTTCAATAGCATTTATTTTAAAAAAAGTTGAATCCAGAGTCGATTGCTGGTCATCACGTTTGTACTTATACAAGTACAAGGGTTGGGGCAAAAGTTATGGCAACTATTCTTTTCTTGCAAATAACCAGTCAGGTTGGAAAATGAAACATAAACAAATAAAGGAACAAGGTATTAACTGCATGTGTAGACAATGAATAGTACTGGAATATCGTAACACAGTAACTTCATTACTGTAGTATACAGGGCCATTTGGCCTTCCCTGTGCAAAAGAATGACAATACAGTACACAAACGATTGGCATGACAAACCTGGGACTAAAGATCCTCAAAGTAGCCCCGCTACAGTTACCACACACTACCAATGATGTCGGAGGAGCTGAATACCATCTGCCTTGGCATTTGACCCACCATATTGATTCAGTCAGAACTGTGTTGTCATTGTTTTGCACCATGAAGGGCATACAAGTCGGCGTACTACAGTAATAAATAAGTGTCAAACAATATGTTAGTTCTATTAAATGTCCACAGATGCAGTTAACACCTTATCCTTTCTTCTGCATGTGTTCCATTTTCCAACTGTACTTGTAGTTGCAAGAAAAAAAGTAGTAGTTTTACTTAAGTTAGTTATACTTAAAAGTAGTAAAAGTAATGACTTTTGCCCCAACTAGAGATGAAAATGGTCGGAAAAAAACCGGAAACTTTCGGGAAAAAAACGTTTTTTTTTCCGTTTTTTCCCGAAGAGGTTTATTTCCGCTCCGGAAAAATTGAATTTTTCAAATTTTCAGTAAAATGAAATTAAAATTTTCAGCATAAAATGATAAATTTAGAAATTTATCATTCTTACGCTATTTTCTTCTTCACCTCCACCCCTCTCTCTTACCAAAATAACCTCTTGCTTTGGTAATGCCAGTTGGACGATATTATAATTTGCCTATTGATTAAGGAGAACTGTTAGAGCTGAGAAATTTTAATATATGAACATTGTTAAAAAATAAAACTTTAACTTAAAGTTCAAATTTTAATCTAAAAAAGGTTTGATCACACTTGTTGAATGCATATGCATATTTATATACTCATATTACCAGTTTAAAATTCGTTTCAACTTTTCAAAATGTCAATCAACACTTACCTTTGCTCTCAAGGGTCAAATGCAGCCTCAGGGAAAATTTATTGCTTGAATAGAACCATTATAGATATTTAAAGCGTTTTACCCTTCAAGCTTGCGTTTGTTTAGAAAACAAAAAATGATTTTGGCAATTCAACTATTAAAACTTTCTCAACACAACTCTACATAGAAACTTCTTTAACAAAACCAACGTCCTTTTAGTGAAGAACTAATTTTACTTCTTCATGAAATGAATAAGCATAACTTTAGCCACAGAACTATGTTTCCTCTGACTATGCGAACTAAATGTATATTGCCGTGCTTGCTAAGCACATAGTAGAATCTGCAATTGAGCTCAAACTGAGATATTGCATTTTAAAGAGCTGCGCCTCCATATATTTTGTTGTGAACTTTTTTGTGTGACTTTTTATTCAGCAGATTAAAAAAAAAGTTTCTAATCACAAATAACTACAAAACATTTTATTAATAACACAAACGAAACAGAGAGCTACCTCTGGTTAATTACTGTCTAACATTTTTTCGCGAGACCTCCGTTGAATCTGCGCATGCGCCAAGTCTGTTCTGACTCTCTCGAAATAGGGGGGAAATGCAACGAGGAAGTAGCAAGAAAATAAAAACTGAAGGCGTCGGGAAGTGTGCATCCTAAACCTATCTCCCTTTTTTCAAATGGAAGTGTTCGTGACTGCCGGGCGCTCAATACGCAAACAGACAGTACTCGGATTTTGTTGAGAAGTAGGGGTACGAATATTGTGCTTAGCAAGGCAGTGCAGTAAGTTGATACTCCAGTTTAAATTTTGTTCAGGTTTAGAAACCATTACGCAGTTTATAGTGTTCTATTAGAAAGGTTTAAAAAAAAGTCATTTAATTTTTATTTGGATTTAGATTGGGTGGGGAAAAACCAGAACTCAATAGTTTTCATTTTTATCTTTAATATTGCAAGAATGAAAAATCATTCTAATTTTTCTTTCAAGCACTATTATTGATGTTTGAAAGTATCTACTTATTATTTTAAGTTTTAAAGGGGCAGTCTAAAATAGAAAATTTAATTGTAAGGGTTGGACACACTTTATCTAATATTAACAGTGAAATGACGATATGATTCATTTGCGGGGTTTGACCACGAAAGCTTTGAGTCATAAAACAGAAAGGCTATTTTTTCCTATTAAAACCTACTTAATTATGCGTATTTCTTTCATCAGGAAAACTAATATGTGTTGATTGCATATATTTTTAATGATTAACCTTTTAAATGGTCCAAGAAAAACAAAACTATTAAAAAACGCTTTTTTTATTGTAAAAAAGTCAATTTTTCATTTTTTTCCAATTTTTCCGGTAAAAAACAGGAAAAAAAACGGTTTTTTCCACTGCTTCAAAATTTCCGGAAATTTTACATCACTAGCCCCAACCCTCATACAAATCCCTTATACTTTTAAACAAGCTGCAACTATCTGTATAATTTCTTTCATGAACTTTTTTATATTTTCTTACATTGCACTGAAGGTATGCAACGCATTTTAAAAGTCATTTAAACAAGAATGTTATCCTTTAATTATGTACATGAAAAATAATATGACACATGAACAAATATAATTACTTTTCCATCCTTGTAGGGTATGGAACTGGAGTATGACCACATGAAGTTACGACGTTGCTCAAAGTAGCAGCTCCACGATGCATCCTTTGAGCCCAGCCTGACATTGTAAGGGGTCGAACATCAACAAAAGCCTCCCTTACCTGCCAACAATCTAGAATAATTAAAGATATTTTCAGAAACAAAATATTTTAATAATAAACTTACTTCAAAGCAAATTTTATTAGAAGGAAAAGATAAATAATACAGGGTTATGTAAGTCTACAGATTAATTTTATGCATTGAATTAAATACATGTTAAAAAACAAAATACAGTCGGACCTCTCCATATATCGAAGTAGAAACTTGCAGGGGGGAAATTCCATACATAGAAATTTTGATATATAGAAGCGAGTTTAATTTGATCGTAAATACTCCTAAAAGAGTAAAGTGAAAGCTATTTTACATGAAACTCCATTTCTAATTCATTTGTGAATTACACTATACGATTGTTATTAATTAAAAAAAAGAATTAATCAGAAAAGTAATCGTTTATTTCTTTTAAATAAACAGCAATCCAAGTATTGGTTACAATTTTATCTTAGTTGCAATCTTTAAAATAAAAAAGGAACTACGAAAATCTTGCTGTAGTTTTTGCTGTAGCTCTTTGCCTAGTTTTATGAAAAGTGTAACGAAAAATGTTTACATTTATTCAGTTCACCAACAACTTCACCAAAAACATTTTTTGTGAACTGAAGTCGAGGATGTATTTTTTTTTTCCAACTGATTTTTAGCAAATTCAAGAATGAAGAACAACTATCATTAAAAAAAAAAGAATAGTTGGTTTGAGAGAATAAGTCTTAACATAGTTGAATATGACTTGGATGCTTAGTTAAAATTTCATTAAATTTCTCCATTTCTTCGTCCACGTGAAATGACAATTGACTTTTGGGGCTCGTTTTGACAATCGTTGAGCTTTCTTTTTCCTCAGATTTTAATTTTTGTGAAGCAAATGGATTAAAATGTCCCACAATGTCCAAAAAATATTTCGATACACATAGATTTTATCAAAATTTGAAAACAGTTTTTCGATGTAATAAACATGAAGAGCAGATAAAAGTTTGATGTATAGACAATTTCTATATGTGGAAGTTTGATATATAAAGGTTCGACAGAGTATACTTTATACACGAAAATTAATGACTCAACCTTTTAAATTTGATAGCACTTTTTGCAATGCTGCCAACAGTATTTTCATATGTTGCAATTATTGAAAGCTCTAAATTAAATGGAAAACTACAGAAACTGTTCATAGATTCAACACCTTTGGTTACCACCAATGTAACACTGGGGAATTTCATCGTTAAATTTGATATCACCTGCTTCCGTTTAGTTGTAAACAAAAAGTACAAGTACAGTAGCCCCTCGTTATATCGCGCCTCGTTATATCGCTCATTCGGATATATCGCTCTTTTCTTTTGTCTCCAAAAAAAAACCCCCACATTCGAACAATCAAACTTTGATCACATAGCTGCAATGCATTTAATTCATTTCCGCTCTTTAATTGCAAGTGGGAGACAAGTGTTGAAGGATAAATTCTGGCAAACGACTTTTGATTCTTATTGCATCAAAACAATAGGTTAATTTTATGTCTGTATACATATTTATAAGACCTGCACATTGTAACAACAACTGCCGTAAGTTATATTTTTTTGTTACTTTTGACTGAAAAAAAATCTAATGTTTGAATAAATGAATTTTTATGTATGTGCACGTTCAATTTACTTGCATGCTGGATATAAAACTATTTTTAATGACCTCGGTTATATCGCGCTTTTTTCTTGTCCCCCGAAAAGCGCGATATAACGAGGGGTTACTGTATTATTCTCAGACAGTTCATTTGAATACAAACATTCTAACTGAAAGAATGGATGAAAATCCTTACACACAGTATCATAGATAGACTTTGATGATCCCCCTCCTCCCCCCCCCCCTTATTAAACGAAAAAAATTAGTTACGGCATTGCTCGCAACTGAACCAGATCCAGAAGTGCCCACAAAGGGAGGGTTTATGGCATGCCATTAAATTTTTTTGGGGTTATGCATGGATTTTAATCTCATTTGGGGATGCATATCAATGGGGGAGGGGTGGGGTGGGAGGGTAGGGGATCTACATAATTTGAAAGGAGTGCGATATCCCTTATGGGATAGAGTTACAGGGGAAAATACAGAAAGTTTTTGGAATGGACAAAGAAAATAAAAATGTCCCCTATAATTTTTGATAAAAAAGTTCTCATGAGGTTCTTTGAAAATGTTTTAAAGAACCGTTAAAGCAAATTAACACATTAAAGTATAGAAATATTGCACATTAATTTAACTCAAAAGTGGTGGTAAAATATCTTTTTTTACAGTTTAAACCAATTAAATACTAAGCTTTTCATAATTTCACCAAAATGGTAGAATAATGCAGTGCTACTTAGAAAGTGTCATAATATTCAAAACAAGAAGTTGTTAAAATAGAATCACTTTTAAAAACAAAAATTAATCAATAAACAAATCACAATATTATGTACCCTTAAATTTGAAACTCATAAGTGTTATGTATTCCTTTACACTGACCAACGACTACGAAACATTACCCCCATAGCAAATACACTTTAAAGTATTTACTTACGCTATGAAGAAATAAATTAAAATATAATAAATGGCAGTTCAATTAATTTTACTCTTTTGAGAGGGACAACGGCCTCCTGAGCTCTCCCACCAAAATTCTGCTACTGCAAGTTGGGCATCGCTAAGAGGTACACTGCAGTGGTAGAAGGTACAGTTATTTTCTCACCCTGGATGTTCTCTTGTACTTTTATGCAATTTATTAATTTTTTCACTGTTTTTTATTATACTAGACCTTGATCTACAGGTAACTTATTAAAAGCAAGCATATAAACATGATATAAATAAAGCTTAGCAACATAATTAACCATAATATTATACTTTGCATTATTTTTTTTAATCATCCCTATCCCTCATTTTGTTGCTGGATCTTGAACAATAACAGGGGTGATTGTGAGTTCATAAAAAATACCTGAAAATTTTTAAGGAAAAGTGGGGGGGGGGGGGGGGAGTGTTTTTTTTAAACCAAGGTCCCTATTACTTAATCACACCTAATTTTATAATTCTACATACTTTTTTATTAATTTCCTTTTATAAAGTAACACATTTCATATATTCAAAGTTTTTAGTCAAAATATTGTACTGCATTTACTTAAAGTGTAAATGAGTAATAAAGTTACTTTTGAGCTGGTGATGAGCAATTATCTCCAAAAAAATATTTCAAGGAGAAAGCAAAAGTCTTACAGAATTACTGTTTGTTGTGCGAAGGCATTTATAAAGTAATGAAAGTTGCATGTGTTACATTTTGTTGCATTTAATTTGTTTGTCTCCTAACTAAGGGTAATAAGCATCAGGTAAGTTCCAAAAACAATTAGAATTTTCATCTTAATTTTTATTTGATGAATATTATTAATAATTATCGGTATAATCATCGAAAATTCGAAAAAGAAAAAAAAAATCCGGAGGTGGGAAGATAAAAGCATAACTAAAAAATTTTTATTTCCGGTATTTTCGAACATGAAAATACCAGAATCGATCATGGAAATACCGGAAATCCGGTAAAATACCGGAACACAATCACCCCTGCAATAAGCTCTTTTAGCACTTCAAACACAAATTTACTTCATGTACTCACATGAAAGGATTAAGTGTCAAGCACTGATGCTTTCAAACGAACTAGCAAAATCCTTCATTTTTTAATGCTTTTTGCATCTGAAGACAAAAATTTCATACTACCCTTTAAGACTTTCATCTTTAACGATCTTATCTATTATGTGTAAAATTAACATGAACATGAAAACAAAATTGTTGAACACTTTTTAAGCTTTTGAAACGGGCGTCAATGATAAGTACTCCTATATTTTGAAACATAGTATAGATTTGAGTACATTTAAAGTTAATTGATGCATATGATAAATCAAATGTGAAACATTTTTTATGAAACAAAAAAAAGCCCGAATGAGTTGATAAAACTTGGCGATGAATCCTACCGAAGAGCCCACATAAATATAAAAGAAATCATGAAATTGGGAATGAAAACATAAGAGCAACAAAAATCCACATGTAAGAGTCCACAACAATGACCCGTGTGCATATGTTATCCAAAAGGGATTGGCTTAAAACATTCAAAGGCAACAAATAAACTTGAATAAAGGAAAAATTGTGGTAGCAACAGAAAAAATATGCATGAATTAACATATGAATTGACTTGTTTCAGAAGTAATGCTTCCGATGTAAATAAAAAGCACCAAATGCAGACACGTCAAGTGCTGTGAAAAATAAACATTGATACAACTCTGTTTCAATCTTTTAAGGCCACATTTTTGAATTGATTATGTTTAAAATAGATTTGTTAAGAAGAAATAAAGTGAATATGATAACTAACTTGTCGAATTGTTATGGCAATCGTAACACAATCCAACCACCCCTTCCCTGAAATGTCACATTTTCCGATGCCAAAAAATAAAAGGAAATACAAATTGCGCATATCTGCAACATCTTTTGATCAAGGCTCGCAGTGGTCAAGTCCTGGAAAACAGAGTATGTGGAGGACACTTTTTTCAGTTCTAACACGAAGTTTATTTTGAAGACAATAATTTGAAACGTTTTTTTCTTTTTTTCATTGAGTATTATATTTCAAGGGGCCAACTTAGGGCAAAAAGCGTTTTAATACCTGAAAAGTTGAAAAAATAGCCGTTCTAAGTTTTTGGTGGTGAAAAAAGGTATCAAAACAAAACTTTATTATTTAATTCAGGGGCATAATGTTTAAAATTAAATGAAATGGAAAAGTGACAGCATAAAGTTCGCTTTATTTTTTTTAATTTAGAAGTATCAGCTTCAAATAAACAGAGGACTGCATATCAAGCGCCCTTCCTCTGAAAAAATACAAAAGAGATTTTACAACACAAATGAAGGAAAGAACATACCCAAGGTGGGAATCGAAACCATAATCTCCGGCTTAAGCAGCTTCAACAAAGCAGCGGACACCCCACATTCTTAAGTAAATAATATGGAAACAGGCGCGGATTTAGAGGGGGATCATAAGGGTCAACACTCCTCCCCCCCCTCAACCGACCAAATATAGTAAAAAAATGCATTTTAGGGACTTATGTTATGAAAAATTTGACACAACCCAGCTATTTTTGCACACAAATTGCACTTTGACCCCCCCCTTTCCGAAAATGACCCCTCCTTAACCAGAAGCTGGATCCACCCTTGTACGGAAATAGAATATTTCCAATTATAAACAGTCAATTGTTAAATCACAAATATGCGTCGTTTTTGAAGAAGAAAAATCCGCAGGAAGATAGCTGCAGCATTTTTTTTATTCGAAATAAATAAGTTAGGGACGTTCTGAGCTTTTCCAGACGACCCTCGCTCTCCATTTCCGGTATGGGTCATTGAATAAACTTACCATCTCTCGTATTAACAAGGAAATTTTTTAAAGAATTCATATTAAAAAGCAGGGAATTGTGAAGAAAAGGGATTAATTACGAAATCCCACAGCAACTCCTAAGCTAACGCGGATGACCTAAAATGACATTAATACTGAAAAATTTCGGAAGAGAGCTTTTTACTACATAAAAAATATTAAAGCATAAAAATGAACGCTGTTTCACCGAAGAAAAATATGGACGATAATATCTCTACTTCTAGCTCAATTCGGAGACAACTTTGAAATTCCTATTTTGAGAAAAAAGCATTTAAATATTTGCTCTCCACGATGTAGATAGAATGTAGTTAGTTCATATAAAATGTCCCTTTTTATAATTTTCAACATTTTGTCCCCTTTTCTGTCGTGTCACAAAAGTCAGCCTTCATCTTACTCCCTCAAGTCAAGTTGTCACACGTCACATTTTTTTACCCGACTATGGCAAAGCCTAAAGGAAGGGTTATGTTTTTATCAGTTTGGCTATGTTTGTGGTTAAGGATGTTCCACCGTAGCCCTAAACTACTTTCGATTTTGATGAATGAAGTGCCAAACGATTCGTTTTCGAGTCTTGAGTGTCATAGGCTATTTTTTACTAGAATTTAACAAGAGGAAAGATCGATTATTCCCATACAAGCACCAATTTTAACGGATATTTTCGTAGCAAAGTGTGTTTTAGTTCAAACAAAAGTCGCAACCAACAATGAATTTCCAGTTTAAGGCTGACCTAGATTTTAGCATAGTTAAAAGCAATTATAACTCAGTAATTGACGTTGGAAGACGAATTTTTGCAATGGGCCAAGTTTACGTCGCATTAAGTAGGGTAAGGACATAGGAGGGTTTTATTTATAAGCGATCTGGACCCACGGAAACTTTTAAGCAACCCTCATGATTCAGCGTCTTTGATGGAATTGGAAAGGCTAAGAAGTTTTGACACTGCTCAATAAAAATTACCCAAATAACTTTAAAGTTTTAAAAACCTATTAAAAACCTATAACCCGACTACAAAAAAGCTCTAAAAAGTAAGAAATAATAACAATTTTAAAAAACTATAACCCAACTACAAAAAAAAAAAAAAAGCACTGAAAGGTATGAAACAAGGTAGGTGCTATTCAATATCATTGTCTTTTTAAACAAAACAAGACGTTTGATATATGTTAGCTATACCTGTTTATTTAGTTCTACGACTTGAACCCTCTGCAAGTTCCACATTAACAACATAATTCAATTCAAATGATGTAGTCGTGCGTTGTCAACTACAGAAAGCAAGCATTTAAACTTGATACACAAGCAAACATATTAGTTTGATTTTTTTATATACAAGAAGGGTAAATAAGGTTATAATGTTATTCTATCAAATTGTTTTTCTGTAGTTGACAACGCACGACTGCAGCAATTGAATTGAATTATGTTGTTAATGTGGAACTTGCAGAGGGTTCAAGTCGTAAAACTAAATAAACAGGTATAGCTAAGATATCAAACGTCTTGTTTTATTTAAAAAGACGATAATATTGAATAGCACCTACCTTGTTTCATACCTTTCAGTGCTTTTTTTTTTTTTAAAGAAATATATGGCTATAAAAATGTAGAAGGAACCACTTCTTTTGTCGTCCTCTCCGTCCCCTCTGACACAGTCTGTCACAATTTAACGTACCCTCCTTTCTCTTCTAAGCTTGACATCATTTGTAGACGACCCTTGAAAATGAAATGTGGCTAGGAAAATCAAATTAGTGAGAGAAGACACCTGAATTCAACATATCTCAGTATTCAATTAGGTAGAACATGAATTATTATGAAATGAATAAGCAAGAACAAAGCTTCCTAAAAAATATTTTTAAATCTTCGGCAATGGGTGATGGGACTCGCTATTTATCAATCACAAAGCAAAAAAAAAAGGAGCGGACTCCAACGACGATATAGGATAAACAATAAGGAATGACTCGAAGGGGAAAAAAAGCAAGAAGCAGCAAAAGTGGTAAATATGAGCATAGTCTAGTGTGTTTCTAACCTTCAAAGACAATAAGCATAGCATGAACGCAAAAAAATGTACAACATTTTGTCAGTTTCTATTTTTCATGTGAAATTATTTTTTTATTGAAAAGGAAAAAATCTGAGAACTAGTCAAAGTTTATAGCGAACCATTACGGTGCAACGGAGCTACGTTTCTCGGAAAAAATATTTGCTCCTTTTTGTAATCCACAAACCAAACTTGTATGTTTTCCTGGGACCTGAACTTTCTGCAGTTTAAGTTGCAGCTTTCAATTCCTATTTCACTGTAAAACAATAGACGTATTATTTGAATTGATATTTTTTATTTTAAAAAAGCAATGACTAAGCATTTTTTAAATTTTTTATTGCGAAAATCGTCCTAACATAACAAACTAATGTTTTTCGAGAGGTGTACATGTGATTAATTGAATGGCTGATTTTTATTACCTCGGTTTTATCGTGATTTCGGATATATCGCGCTTTTATATTGTTGTCTCTTGACAAGCGCGATATATACCGAGGGGTTACTCTGTAGGTATTCGTTGTTACAGGACTTCATTGAATTGTTCCTGCTTTTATGGGATGCTTCACTTATCAAAGATTTTTGTCAACGTTGGCAATGGAAGGTGATAAACATTTCAATCTCAGCAATCTTATCTCCTATGCATGATGCACATCTGCCCTCCCCCGGTTTTGGCCACGAGTTGACCCCTGACCACTGATGACTGACTAGGAAGAAAAAACTGTGCCTAACCCATAAGTACTTCGGTGTGTTTTCTTTCAGTGGATGAATTCTTTTGCGTCTTTCTTCAAATTTTATTAAAAGTATAATTTTTTCCTATTTAATTATATAGTCTTTGGTTAGTTTCAATTTGTTTTTAGTAATTGATAATGAAAAAATAGGAAATATTAGTGAGCTGAATGTTAATGTATTTTGACCATACCTTACAGTTACATTTAGCTCAAATTTTTATCTTTACAATTGTGATAAATTTATTTTCATGTACATCACCATTAATAATAAAGAAGAAATTATAATTCCGTTTAGTTATCTTTAGATGTTGATAAATTTGATTTTACAGTTTCAGGGCCATATTTTTCTCATATTAAATTTCTTGTTCACATTTTTGTATTGATAAAATAAAATTTCAAAATCGTTTTAGTTTTATATACATCTTTCGACGAAACAGGAAATATACTATACGACGCCGATGTCTAGTCCAGATCCAGATGTTAAAAGATACGACGACGCAGAGGTAAATTCTTTCTTGTTTATTCTTTTCTGCATTTGGGTGTAGATTTTTATTAATTTTAATAATATATTTCTCTTCGGAGATTTCGATTTGCACCATGATTACATAAACTTGTTTAAAAATTGAAAATTAAAAGGCATTGTCAGTAGTGCTGCCATCTAGAGGTTACATATACATACACAGTACTGTCACGCAACATTATGATGCGAAATAAAAAAATGCTTCTAATATAATCATCATGTTTTTGAAGAAAACATTTTCATTAAGTCGTTTTCATTACTCTAAATGCCCAAAGAAGAAGAAAATAAGCTAATGAACATATTTTTTAAATTTCTAATAAAATTTTTCAGAAAATAAATGAAAACTGCTGTTCAAAAGAGCACTAAAAGTACAGGAGTTAAACTTTCATGTAAGTTAATCACTGCTAATGATACTTAAATGTAAATTAATTAAAAATCCTTGCATTCTCGGTTAGATTTTATTTCATTCACGTAAGAGCGCTTTCTATTTTTTTGGGACACTCTTCAAGCAAAACTTTCTTTTTTTTTTCTTCGTTTTTATTTCTTGAAATGATCAGATAAATTTTCTTTCATTCCGTTACCAACAATAAAATTTCTGCTAGGGGTTTTAATTTGTTTTTTGCCGCTGACTAATTGTATTTCTAGCCACTAGATGGCAGCAAAAGCTTCGAAGTCCAATATTTCCTAGTTCATGAAAATAAAATATTTTTCAACGTGAACTGGTAAAACGAAGTAAAATCCGTGTTTATTTTATTTTTTAAAATTTCCTGCAGAATTTCCCCAGCATACATATTTTATTCACTCAATTACAGAACCCATTATACTTCTTCATTTTTATACTTCATAGCAATATCATTGAATTTTTTGATTTTCAATTTGGCAGCCTTTTATCTCGCGCCGAAAAACATTGAAATTATGAACATTAAACCTGAATAATTTTTTAAGGTTTGTGCTGTTTCTGCTTCACTCTAATTAATTATATCAAATGTACGGCACGAGTAATAAGTTTCTAAGCTATATAAACTCATCACCTTGTTCATGATGCAGAAAAATATGATTTTACCACTTGATCTTAATTTTACCGCTCTATGCAATGAATTATCTCATGAAAACAAGCCGTTCCTTTTCATTATTGGCTCACACTTATCTACATAAAATGATGAAGGTAAATTCAAAAACATATTTATGCATACTAATGTGTTCGATGTCCGTGCATGCTTAAGGCATTAATGACATTAAGTCGTGTGCCAATGGATCTTAGCTAGTTATAAAATTATTAACAGTATTGAGGAAATAGATTAGAGGTTTTTTTATTTATTTTTTTCAGCACAGGTGACAGAAGAAGTATGACTGTTTTAGTTTGCTTATTTTGTAGATTGTTGCTCCATTTACCAAGAATGAAAAAATTCCTATATCTTCAACCAATTAAAATAAAAACGAAAGAGAGAGAGAGAGAGAATCTACATTGAGAACACTGGTTCTGCCAAAAGACTGATTTTCTCCCTAAAACAATAACCTGGTGCTTTTTTATATATTAAATTCGAAGACAATTTTCTAATCTAAATAAAGCGATAAAATTAAATGATAAGTGTGTGCCAGTTTTCATCTTTATGGTCGTCACTGTTGAGTCAGATTACTCAAGAGTATCCAGCCTCCCAAGCGCAATGTTGCACCTACCCCAAGTACAACCTACGCTGTTCGCATAAAAGATAGATCGAAAGTAAACAGTTTGCCAGAAGGTTTTCAAACATGCAACTTTAAGGGATTTTCTTTTGAAAATTGAAAAAAAGTTTACCAATAGGATATGTGCATTTGCAGTCTGCTTGGCATCAATTTGATCTTGCCCTAGCCAAACACATGATTGAAGTCTCCCAAATCGAGCAATTCTTTGTTTACAGCTAGTCATTTCCCTTGAATGAAGAACAGTTCCATGAATGAAAACCTCCTTGTGAAGAGAAAATTTCCTTAAATTCCAATGGTCCTGTCTGTGCCATTCAACCCCCTCCACCTCGCATGTCAAAATTATCTCTACAAACTTCTATAGCTCCATAAGAGTACATTTGTTCCTGTGTTGTATTTACTTTACAAGCCTTTTGTGTTTATGTTTCTCCTTCAAAAGTTTTGAAATGCATAATTTAACCGTTACGTGCATTTTAAAGCATTGCAAAAATTTTGTAAACTTTTGCATACATGAAATGCAGTGGTTGTAAATTTGATACTTTCTCTAAAAGGTGAAGGCTATGAGCATCTCATTTGGTGACTTGTTTGCTTTTTACTTTGCCGACAATAGGTAAATTTTCTGAAGCCATTGATGATAGCTACAACGCTATGAGTATATGGCAACTCTAGGATTAATAAATACAAATTTGTTGAATGTTGCCAACTAAGAAAGTTCTTGTTTGCAACATCAATAAATCAATAAAAACTGCAGAAAAAAATAGGGTCAAGCAAATGTATTTTACTGGAAAAGTCATCATAAATTTGAAATAGGTGTAGTAATTTGTTAAATTTTGCTATTTGTTGGCCAATCTTGGAGACAGTATTTAAATATTTTGGTAACTTTAAAAAATTGTTTTTAATTTATTACCAGCTGCCAGGGCAGCTAGATGAGCTTCCTGCGCCATGTTGGTGCATAATGCCCCCCCTTCCCCTAACTTTTACCTCATTCTGATTTTACATTATTTGATATAATTTAATGTTCATAAGATTCAAAGACATACTACGCACGTGGCCGGCTAATTCTCCAAGCAGTTAGCTGCGTGGCGCGGCGTAGCTTGGGCGCTTTGCGCCTTTAAAGTAAAGAAAGTTTCAACAAACTGCTCGCATCCAAGGCGGCTCGCTAAAAGACGCTTCATGCCTTTACTTGTTTCCCGCATCAAAAAATCATTTGAATTATTGAGATGCTTCGCTCCTTCAAAATGATGAGGAAAGTTTCAGCTCGCTCAAGGGAAAGAAGCAGACTTAGATATTCAGTTTTTAGTATAAGTAGATGACTTTTCAACTAATTCATATTTCAAAAACTTACTGGTAGCTAGCAATAGAAGTACTTCATACGTGGAACGCTAATGAGTTTCAGGTTTGATTTAGTTAAGCCTTCATTCAAAATTCTTATTATCATTATTACTGTTTCAATGCAACCACGTTTTGTAACAATGGATTTTATATTTAATCATTTAGGATAAATTGCTTTAAATTTGACTACTTATTAATTGATATCTTTGTTAATTAAAATCATATGATTATATTTAAAACTAATGAAGCCTGAAAAATTACCAATCTATCAGTACCTGGTTCAACTTTCAGTTCATTGGCATTCAGGAGAAAGAAGCATGACACAGATAGAAAGATACTCAGTCTTCAATATAAGTAGATTTTTAAATGTCGAAAATATTCCTTTCCATTAAATGTTGATGTCCTCACCTTAAAGCAACAGTATGATATCTTACTGCCAGGGTGTCAATGATTTAAATCAATTGATTTAAATCGCGATTTAAATCAATTGATTTTTTAAAAAAAATCATTGATTTAAATCACTTTTTATTTTAATCCTTAAAAAATTCTCTTGGACAATCCCAATTTCAATATTTTTACCATTTTCTTTTAGAGCTTTGATTTCCATCTAATAAATGGAATTAAATAATCCTACTCATCCCTCCTCCACAGATGCTGGAAGGTTGCAGTCCAAATAATATGTATGCACAAATAGTGCTATTTGTTGTCTAATATGTGAAATAAAGAAAATACATGCAGGTGCAGGGCAGGTGTTGCAAAGATAGAATTGAGGGGGGAGGGACATGATAGAATGTGTGTGATATACTTTCAGTGAAAAGAAAAAACAAAAACAACCAACCAGAAGATGAATTTTCTATGCCTTGCATTAGCAACTGGGAGGGAGGAAGGGGGCAGTCCTTATCAGTGGCTGAAATGGAACATATTCCAGCTTTATAAAACAAAAGCAAAATAAAGAGGGGGGAGGGCTGAATGAAGTGAGGATTGGGTTGAGCTTCCTGCCCCATTTGATTTTTATCCTAGCTAGTAGATGGGATTATTTTCAGATTGGCTCCTAACACTTTTTTCTGGGTTTCTTACTGGTGAAGCTTTACTTAAAAGGTGTTTTTGTATTTTTAAAAACTTAAAGGTAGTTAGTTGTTCATAAAAAAAATTATGTAACAACTGAAATTTTTAATGTTTTTAAAAAAATCAAAAAAATCTGATTTAAATTAAAAAAAATCTGATTTAAATAAAAAAAATCCGATTTTTTTGATTTTTTAAAAAAAATCATTGATTTTTTTACACCCTGCTTACTGCTATTCCTGGGGATCTTGCTGTCACTCTGAGGCAATGGTATAGTATTGGTCATACTTTTATTTTATCATTTGGAGAAATTCAAAATATGATTTAGTAAATGGAGAATAGGCACTATCTCAAAACTTTCAGCTTAGGACATGCCTATTGCAGCATTTTCTGCTGAACATTTAAAATGTATTTTTTGTAAAATAAGCAGGCCCGTAACTGAATGTCCATTGCCCACTGTGTGGCTTTGAAAAATGAATGTTTTTATGTATGAGTATGAGTGATTTTTGTTGTTTTCTGATAAAATTTTGCATTGAGTATGCATCTTTCCCGCTCACCGCCTGAAAACATTTGAAATAACCTGCCCGAAAATAAGATGCATTGAAATGTACTTACCTTCAAAAATCTTTTCAGAAATTTACAATGAAGTATATCCTTGTTACTGGTGGAGTCATAAGTGGAATTGGAAAAGGAGTGATTGCCAGCAGCATTGGAAGGATTTTAAAAAGTAATGGATATGAAGTGACTTCAATAAAAATTGATCCATATATTAATATAGATGCTGGAACATTTTCACCCTATGAACATGGTAAGTTTGTATTTTAAATCTGCTTATTTTTTACAATCCACAGAAATAGAAGAAATAAATAATAATGTATTTTGGTACTTTTCCATTAAAAGTACGCAACTTGGCATTCTTTATTTTTGCTGATTTTAACCTATTTATTGCTATTTCAAAATAAAAATTTCGTAATTGGCGACATTCAAAACTTTGATTTTTCTGAATTCTATGGCTTCCATACACTTGTAAATATGGCAAACCTAGCAATTGTTTTGAGAATTTTTTTTTATTGTCACCAAGGTAGAAAATAAACAAGTTGCTAAACCAAGGAACTTGCTTAAACTGGAGAGCTACCGTGTATTTTTAAACATTTAATGTCAAAGTGGGTTGATAAGATTAGTCTCATTTATTACATTGTATGTGTTTTTAAAGTATTTTGTTCCAATATTTATAGACTGCTTCATGCAAAACTCTCCACCATTTCCACAATTGTAACACAAGTTCTGGAAATCAGTGCAAAAATTAGAATTAAAATCTAGTTGCATAATGATGCTTGGTATGAGTTTCTATCGGTAAAAATGAACAATCTAAGTGCAATTTTGAAGGAATCAAATGTATCCAAATATTTAAGAAAAATTAAAAAATAAACAAGAATGCTGCACACTGCCGATAGCATACTTAGAATGATCTGTAAAAATGCATAATTTTTTAATGACAAAATTAATTGCATATTAAAATAAATTGTAAAAATTCATGCTTGTGGTCAATTATGATTCTTAATTAGAATGAGTCAGGAAGAAAAAACTCTAATGTGATCTCAAGCTTTTGACTTCTAATTTGGTGTCTAACATTGGGAATTTAAATTTAGGCTTCAAATAAATAATTTCAGTCTCAAAATGTAACTGATGACTGCTTATTTTTAGCACTGCTATAAATGTGAATGTCATTTTATTTATTTATTTAATTATTTTTGAGTTTTATGTGTTTGAATAATTTTATAGCTATAAACATGAAAATGCTTAGAATTTTTAATCTAAATTTTATTGTTTTTTTTTTTATGTTTACTGCAGCTTTATTACATTCAATACTAATAAGATATATTTTGTGTTTAGCTGTAAGAAGATATTTGGATTTTAGAATATTCAGTCTCTCTCCCCCCCCCCCATGTATGTTGTGCTATTAGTTAAATAAGATTAATTTAATGACCAGTGGCCTACAAAAATTGTAAACTCTTAGGAGTTGGACAAAAATTTTAGCTTCTGAGGTCTTGTCCCAAATAAATAGCTGTAGGCACAAGCTCATTGGTTGTTTGTATCCTGGTCTGGTTCATAAAATCGAGCTGTTTTTAGGGAAATAACCATTTAAGCCATATGTGACACCGGGAACCCTTGGCATAGTCTTTCAAAAAAAAAAAAAAAAAAAAGCTGGTTTGTTGAAAAACTGTTATTGAGTTTATAAAGTAAAATTTGTTTTTTTTTTTTTATTTAAATTATATTTTTTAAAACATTCGACTTAATTTACTCTTAAAGTTATTTCTTTTTTATTGTTATTATTTGTTTAAAACTTAAAATAGGTTGTTTTTAGTGTTTTCAACATTTTTCCTCCAGGTGAAGTATTTGTGCTTGATGATGGTGGTGAAGTAGATCTTGATTTGGGAAATTATGAAAGATTTATGGATATCAAGTTGCACCGTGATAACAATATTACAACAGGAAAAATTTATCTGGATGTAATTAATAAGGAAAGAAAAGGAGACTTTTTAGGAAAAACTGTTCAGGTATAAACTATTTGGTCTGAATTTAATGTCACATTTAAAAAATGCTGTGATTCTCATACACTTGTAACAGGAATGAGATTCTTTAGACTTTTTTCGAAACCTTGGATATTTCAAAATTTTTAGAAAATTTCTGATTTTTAATCATTTAAATTTTGACTGATATATATAATTTTTTTTTTTAATTTACTTTTAATGTTCAGAGAAGTGAATACTTCAAACTATTGAACAATAGGTAAAAAATGATGTTAATGCATGCAATAGCTAAAAAAAGTCAATAACACTTCACATACATTTAAATTACAGCTAGAAATGACAACATTGAATGTAAAAATATCTTGTAATGATAAAAAGGACCAATAAAGCACTTTCAATTTTAACCTCTCCCCTCCTCCCTTTTACTCGTCGTGAAAAAAGAAAACTAAGTGGGAAAGACCCCCGGTTATTCCGACCATTGATAATCTGGAGTTTACGCTAATTATTTGTAAACCTTCAGAAATTCTCTGCATCTTTTCTTCTTTTTAAGTTTTGTAAAAAAGACTTTGCACCTCAATATATATTTTGTAAGTTTCTTTTAATTTTTGTATTAGTTGCTCTGTTTAAAGCATTTGATTTGCATCTCAATTTGTGACTGAAAATTTTTTTAAATGAGTAAAAATTTTACAGGTTGTCCCTCATATTACTGATGCTATACAAGAATGGGTGGAAAAAGTGGCCCATCAGCCAGTTTCGTGTGATATACAACCAGAAATTTGTATAATTGAAGTAAGCGTTTTTAAGCATAGGAGTTTAGTTATTTGCATACTTAGCAACTTTATATTGTTAATATATATATATTTTTTCATTCTCTCAAGTTAGGTGGTACTATAGGAGATATAGAAGGAATGCCTTTTGTAGAAGCATTTCGACAGTTTCAATTCAAAGCAAAAAGAGAAAATTTCTGTTGTGTTCACGTTAGTTTAGTTCCTCAGGTAATGAGTTTGTTTTGTTCTTGAATTGTGATTTGTAATTTAAATGGCTTTAAAATATTCTAACATACATTTATTGTTATTTTACATTTTGCATTAACAACAGTACATATATCATTTAGTAAATTTGCTTAAAAAAACCTCATACTTTTTGAATCATTATTATTTACAGGCAGTTGATTTTGCATTAACATTGTACTATTAGTATTTTTAAAAAAAATGATGCGCAGAAACATATAATAAAAGACAAAAATACAGTCAATCCTTATTTTACTGCTGCTCTAAAACTCCAAACCCATGCATAGTAAACCACTAGAATCCGAACTAAATAAAATCTTCCACATAAGAACTTCAACATAATACTTTTGTTTAAGTGATTAGCTCCATATAATAAACTTAAAAAAAAAAGCTTTTTTGAAAATTTACTTTTCTTGGTGTTTTTTATAAACTAAATATTAATTATAAGGCAGAAACATGCATTACACCGCCAACTCTGTTATTTCCATCCATGGACAACAGTTTCGTGCTCATTATGCACTCATCAGCATGGAATAGGAAAGTACTCCAACTCGGTTACTTTCCTGTTCCATGCTGATGAGTGCATAATGAGCACGAAACTTCAGTTCATGGATGGAAATAACAGAGTTGATGGTGTATTGCATGAATATTAATTACTTTTGTGTAAAACTTATCTTTAGAAATTTTGCTTTTCTTTAATTGTACCTTAATTGGAATTGAGAGATATAACGAGGCGGGATGTAACGAGTGGATACTGTACATTAAAATTTGCACTTAACATATGTACAAAAAGATCGATGTTTTGAAACATCGATGTTTTTTGGTTGATTTATCAATACCCATACCATCAATGTCTCCATTTCCAACATCGATGTTTCTCCAAACATCAATGTTTTGTCATTGATGTCGCAGCCCTAATATATACATACATTTTTAAAAAATCATGATTACTAATGTATTTCTTCCATTTTTTAGCCAAAAGCTACTGGTGAACATAAAACGAAACCAACCCAAGCCAGTGTACGTGAATTACGTGGGCTTGGTTTGTCTCCTGACCTTGTGAGTTTTTTTTTTCTCTTGTGTGTTTGTGGGCAAGTGTTCAAATGTTAATTATTTTTTCATTATTTTTTAAATATTTTATTGAACATTGCTTTTTACATTTCAGTATTAAAATAAATGTAGAAATGAACTACTTACTGTTACTTTGTAAATCATTTTTTGATAAATTAATATGAATCATGCTTATGACAAATGTTAGTTTTTAATTTTTAGTATTTTGAATTAGAAATCTGTTACCTCAACAATTTTCATTGATCGTAAGGTGCATAGCTTTTGACAGTTAGACAAGAAGTGTTACTTTTCTAAAATTTTCTTAAGTTTGAAAAGTTTTGTTTTACCTGCTCCAAAGATATACTTATTTTTTTCTCAAAAAAAGGAAAAAAAAAAAAAAAACTATATAAGTTTATTATGTGTGTAAGCATCAAAGTTGTTTTTTTTTTTTCTTCTTTTTCTTTTAAATTTCTTTCTTCTCACTATTGTTTGCTATCAGTTATCATTTTCAGTTTTTCTTTCTTCTGTTTCATTTACAGCGCCTAGGTATGTGCAATATTTTTGCATCCTTAACAGGAATGAATTGAACATTTTAAATTGAAAGCATTTAACAATGGCCTCCAATTTTGTATGTCAACATTTCTCTTAATTATTATTTTCTTTTCTAATTAAATTTTAATGTTTTTAAAGGAAACAAAATTACAGAAAACTACAGAAACAAATGCAATTGTATTTATAATTGCAAAAAAAAAAAAAAAAACGTATTTTCTGAGATTAAGAATATTTTACAGATCATTTAGTAAAAAAACTGAACTGTTAAGAAATTAAGTTAACTCTTTGCTGAGTTTCAGGAAAGCTGCTTTCCATTTGTCTTGAAATTTTTCCTTATTTTAATGAATAAGGCCAGCTAGATGCTAAAGTTTTTGGAAAATTTGAAGAGAGATTACTCACATTTCACCCTGTAACCGAAAGACTTATTGAATGCAAGTTGGAAGTGAAAGTTTTCAAAACGTTATCTCATCCAAAAAAAAACTAAGTTATTTCCCATCATGTTTTCATAGTGCACCAGTCATTTTATCATGCTGTAAAGTTTGAAATTCCTTTTATCACCTAAGCTTTAATGAATTTCTCAGGAAACTTTCAAAAGTTGCATAGATACGTTGACAGGTATGTTTCCAACTTTTTAGAGTGATTATGAAGATTTCTTTATTACTGAAAATATATTGTGATTGAAAAACAGAGAGACTGAGTACTGTAGTTTTGTAGATTTTTGAAAGTGAACTTTGCCAAGATTTTTATGATTAGCTCTTATAGTATTAAGTGTAAGTTCAGCAAGCCCTCAGTACATCACACCTGGTTATTTCGCTTTTTCATATCATATGTATTGCGCTTTTTCATTGTCTCCTAAAAAATAAAAGTTAGTTAAAGATTGCTCATCTTTGGTTTCTTATTTCATCAAAAGACAATAAAAACACTTTAAATTCATTTTTCTACCTTGAAGAACAGTTATAAACCATTTTTTCTGCAGTTTATATTAAAAATGCTGACCTTATATGATACTAAGCGAACTTATTTTAAAGTATACGCTATATTTATTTGTATGTTAAATAAATAGAAACTTTTAATGACTGCAGCTATATTGCAGTATTGGATATATCCTGCTTTTCTATTGTCTCCCAAAAACTGCAATATAATGAGGGGTTGTGCACTTATTAGGAAAACTGATCATTAACTCAATTTCTTTTGTACAACTGAGTTATTACTGTTAATCTTGGGAAATAAGTTTTGAGCCATTACCTTTCCAAAAGTTTTTATTGTATCAAAATAACAATAATAAGACCTGCTAGCAGTGCTCGAAATTAGCGGTCGTTAGTCGTAATTTGCAACTTTAAATTTCATTTTGACGACCGCGATTTTGAAGCTAGTCGTCACTTTGACGCCTAACTTTTGCTTCCCTGTCCTTTTCCAGTAGATCAAGGTTAGTTTTCAGAATATCAACCTCACAATAGCAGAAAAGTTTCCTGCTATTATGGTAGAATAACCTGGGACCAGTATCTCCTGTTTCCTCCCCCCAAAGACATCACCAGCACATACTGTGCCTTTTGTTCCTTTGCACCTGTTTCCTCTTAATCCTTTCTTCCCCTCCCTCTCCTGGAAATCCCTGTTCTGCACTGATTGATGGAGATTGACTTATCACTTCATGTCAACACAGCGGCAGGTGAGAGAAGTTTGGGAACACATACAAAACAAAAAAAATCTCCAACTGTTTAAGCTTTTTTGGAAGTTTAAACTGCTTAATAAAAGCCTTATCTCTCACGCATTGATAATATAATTGATGACTTTGACGTGTTTTGAGCTGAAATTTTGCAGTTTGACTTTTTTTAACGCTCAAGCTGACTTTCTTACGCAATTTTTAATTAAATCGCCGTAATCGATGTTTGGGAGCATTTTTTTCCTTTTTTTTTTCCTGTTTGAGTGCAACAATTAACGACAATTCTATGAAAAACGCTGTAGATTAATTCAGTTTTTTTTTTTCCGATTTCCTATGCACGTGGGAAAAAGGCTTAGCACATTGCAGTTGTGCAGCAATCTTTTATCATCTGTTTCTCATTTCTACCTCTTCTGATAATTTCTTGAATTTCATATCCTGCAAAGCCTATTCAACTAAAATCTAAGGATATTTTTTGCACCCCTTGTCTTTTAAGCCTCCCCCTCCCCCCGCTCTGTAAAAAAAGTTGGAATCAAAATTGGTTCTTGTAGTCCAAAACTTCTGCTGTCAAGTATAATATTCTTTAATCTTTTTTGTGTTGAGCATTTATTTAACATTTCCATATTTTTTGCTCGACAATACTTGAAAATTGATTTCTTATCAGAATATGAAGGGGGAAAAAAACATTTTATCAAAAATCTGTTTTTACCCCCTCTCTCCACCTCTGAATGCCATTTTGAGTGTTTCATGTGAAAAATATGTTAACATGTTTATTATATTTGTAAAAAAAAAATAACAATTGATCCTCAAAGAATAATTTAACATCAAAGAAACAAAGGGGAAAAAAAAAGTCATATAAGGCCCTAACCCAGTGTAGAAAATTATTGAAAGAGAAGACTGCAGATAAAAGGCAAAATACAACCAAGTTTATTAGCAAAAAAAAAAAAAAAATATATTCTCTTTTTTTTTTAGAGAGAGAGTAAAGGGGTATTCTTTGAATTTAATTCCATTATAGTGATAGTTACATAACATTTGCATTTGAGATCTTTAAAAAGCTAATTCGAATTTTCATGCCTGTTATATAATCTGTATAAATCTAAACAGAATTTATGCACCTAATCAACGTAATTTGGAAATTGCAACCAAGGGAATTATTTTGGCAACTAAGAAAAAAATATCAGGTGTCATTGGCACCTAACTGACTAATACTAATTTCGACCTCTGCCTGCTAGCTCTCACCAGGGGCATTTTAAAAATATATAACGATTTAGCTTTCCTTTTTTTGTTATTTTATTTTTCATTTACATTATGTATGTCTGCAAACTTATATGTATTATCCGTAAAGCTTTAGCATTTTAGTTACTATTACAATTGTACAGGTCCTCCCAATTTTTTATGGATTTCAAAATCTGATTACATTTGCTTCTGTCATATTTGCTCATTTTCTTTTATTTACTATGTGGTTTTTCTTCTTCACATAGTTAACTTTGTGTTGACTCTTAGTTTTAATCCTTTCAATATTTCATCTGTTGTTGAGGGCTTATATGCTCATCCTTTTACCATCGCCGTTCAAAAATTTAACCAGTTGCATCTTAGTTAGTTCAAACCAACACAATTCACTATGTTAAAATGTATCAAATGATAGTCTTCAATTTATTTCAAAATATCTCTAATGTTCTAATATCAATGTTTATTACCATGAAATAAATACATTTTTATTTCCCGTAACATTGATTCTCTAGGAGGTATATTGTTTAGATAAGAAAAGTTTTTTTCCCTACATTCATCGCAATACATCATTTACGATTAAGTTATTCTTTTTCTCTTACAGATTGTTTGCCGAAGCGAATTAGCAGTCAATGAAAATGTTAAGCAGAAAATTTCTAATTTTTGTCATGTGCCTCCTGAGCAGGTAATTTCTTCATTGCATGTATTTCCATACTTTTCTGCTGGATAAAT
>JAXGGA010007135.1:0-64720 GCA_038373865.1 Uloborus plumipes
ATAGTAATTACTCAAATTTAGTCAATTTTCAAGGCTTATTTCTATACTCAAAACTGAAACACTAGGTCCATTTTCCAGACAAACTGCTATTTCTTCAGTGGTTTAAATTTGCGTAGAGAATTAAGCCTTAAAATTGACTAAATCTCCTGTTACTTACTTAGCTTAATGTTTTCTTTATTTATTTGGCGCATTGTGATTTAAACTTCAACATGACTTTTAGTGGAATTTAAAAGGTCGTGGAGCACATTTGAATTAAAGTATTGTTACAAATCTCGTAAATAGTTGTTGTTTTTCCTGCCTTGCATCGTATTCACTAGTTTTGGTTTTATCTGGCGACATGTTGCAAAAGTATCTGAAGATATCACTTTTATCATTTGTATACCGGCCCTGTAACACTTTGTAGTTTTTACACTTGCCCGAACTTTGATAAGCGTGAAGACATTTTCGCTCGGAGTGGTTTTTTTCTTTTATTGCTAGAACTTTCTCAATGGATTATTTCAAGTTATGAATGAACAGAATACTCCAGATTTTACTAGAATGTTGTCGGAATTCGTTTCGTGTATAAATAGCTGGCCTTGAACACAGTTTTTCAGTTAGTTCTTTTCAGATTTGATTTCTGAGATGCTCGTTTTCATTCGCTTGGGCGAATGGTTGTTTTGCTTTTGTAATTGCTTAATTACTGTTCACGTTAGATACGTGGTGCTGAGTTACTGTTGAGAATACATTGTACTGTTTTGCTACCTAATTGCTGGATGTTTAGCAATTGTTTCCTGCTATATTGTAAATAGTGTACATACTTGTAAATAAATTTATAGTTACTTCCTCAAGATTGGAATGCTCATTTAAGAAAGTTGAAGGTGCTACGGACTCGTTACAATTTTGGCGCCCAACGTGGGGCATCTTCAAGGACTTTCTTGGAATTATCTGTGAACTTGGACTTTTCTTCCTGAGGACTTTTTGACTTCAGAATTTTATGGTGATTACTCGAGCAATGGAGGAACAACTAAAAAAACTTATTGATGCTGTTAAGAATGATATGGCGATTATGGCTACTAATCAAGAACAATTAAAAAATGATCTGGCTACTAATCAAGAACAATTAAAAAGTGATCTGGCTACTAATCAAGAACAATTAAAAAATGATCTGGCTACTAATCAAGAGCAATTAAAAAATGATCTGGCTACTAATCAAGAACAATTAAAAAAGGATCTAGCTGAAGAAATTAAAAGCGATCTAACGTCAATGAAAAGTTTGGTGGAAAGTAAATTCACCAATATGGAAAATAAAGTGGAGGTTCTAGAAGAAAAAGTTGACAGCGTTGAGAACCGAATCACCACAGTAGAAAACCATATGGAAAAGAAAATTAAAGAACTTGAATCAAAGTTATCAGCATCCTGCAACAACTCAAGTGACTGTGTAGCTGCAGCTGGAACTTCTCGTCCATCCATCAAACTGGCCACGTTTGACGGGAAGACCTCGTGGAATATTTACAAGAAGCAGTTCCTCATCGTTGCAAAAGCAAACTCCTGGGACTCTTCCACGAAAGCCTGTCAACTTGCAGCCTCGATGAGAGGGGATGCAGCTGAAATACTACAGACCTTCCCAGAGGACAAGTTCTGTGACTTCGAAGCCTTATCATCGGCCTTGGAGCTTCGCTTTGGCGAAGTATGCCAAAAAGAATTCAGCCAACTCCAGCTGAAATCCCGACTCCAGAGGGATGGAGAGACTTTACAAGTTTTTGCAGCAGACGTTGAGAGGCTTTCCCATCTCGCATTCTCGAACTGTTCTTCGGATGTTCGCGATAGCCTGGCCCTGAACTACTTCATAGACGGAGTGCGAAGTCCAGAAGTTCAGACGGTTCTCCGGATGGCGGACATCAAGTATCTTAAATCCGGTCTGGTCTACGCGATGAAGTTCGAGGCTGCACAGCAAACATCCCGCAAGGATCGTCATTCAACCAGGGGCGTGGAAGTGAGTGGCCAAGATTCGAACCCAACCGGTCTCTCGGAAATTGAGCGACAAATCAAAGAGATCTCGGGGACCCTGAAGAAAATTACTGCTCGCAAAGAACAGAGTAGACAACCACTGAAGTGCTGGAAATGTGGCGGTGAGGGCCACGTGCGAAAGAACTGCGAAGCCCGCCCAGAAAGAAAGACGTCTCCCAAAGTTTTCCAGATTTCCCCAAGAAGTGGCGGCTGCAACGGACTCTTCATTTACGCTTATGTGAATGGATTTCCCTGCGAAATGATTGTGGACACAGGAGCCAACGTTACCATCATTAGGACTGATGTGGCTCGTCAATTTGGACTCAAAATCTTATTGACGCCGCCATGCGTTACTCTCCAAACTGTGACAGGTGACAAAATCGAGATTGAAGGAAAAGCGAACTTAGAAATAATGTTCGGGAGCGCCACTTACCATCACACGGCATTCGTCGCTGACATTACAGATCCCTTCATTCTCGGACTGGACTTTTTGAGAAAATTTGATTTTTCTATCGACTTTAAAAATAATGAGCTGCACTCGATGAGGGAAGACATAGCAATTTTCAATGCTGAAAATAACTTAAAATCCGCTCATCAAATAATAGCCCAAACAGATTTATTGATTCCCCCAAGATCAGAAATACTAATACCTGGCTCCATCAAGGAAAACAACAGCTTTAAATTCGGCCTAATTGAACATCCTAACCAGAGTAATAGCCCAAAAGGAGTACTAGTGGCGACTACACTTGTGGACCTTTCAAAGAATGTAGTTCCTGTGAGAGTCGCCAATGTAAGTGAAAGACCGAGGAATATTAAGAAAGGAGAAGTGTTGGCAATTTGTACTCCCGTAAACTGCATCATCAGAAGAATTGATTCCTCCTCCGCTGTGTCTTCTGAGTCCTTGACTTCGAAATTAATTGGGAGTGCAGCATTATCGAAGGATCAAAGATACGCTGCGGAAGAATTGGTGGACAACTTCAAGCAGGTGTTTTCTTCTACATCCGAAGATGTTGGTCGCATGAGTTTAACGCAGCATAGGATCGACACTGGAGATCATCCCCCTATCAAGCAGCATCCAAGACGACTACTGTTAGCCAAGAAGGAAGAGGTTGAGATTCTCTTGAAAGAGATGCAAGAGAATGACGTCATCGAACCCTCATCCAGTCCTTGGGCATCCCCTATCGTCTTGGTCCGAAAGAAAGACGGCTCCACCAGATTTTGTGTTGATTACCGACGCCTGAATGACATCACCAAGAAGGACAGTTACCCTCTTCCACGGATCGATGACACTCTGGACACCCTTTCTGGACACAAGTGGTTTTCGCCCCTAGATTTAAAGAGCGGCTACTGGCAGGTGGAGATACACCCCGACGACCGAGAGAAGACGGCGTTTACAACCGGACAAGGCTTGTGGCAGTTTAAAGTAATGCCCTTCGGCCTCTGCAATGCACCAGCCACGTTCGAGCGTCTTATGGAATCAGTGCTACGAGGACTCTCTTATGAATCCTGTCTTGACTACTTGGACGACATCATCATCATAGGACGCAGTTTTGAGGAACATTTGGCTAATCTTAGGAAGGTGCTGCAAAAGCTTAAGGAAGCCAACCTGAAGTTAAGCCCGTCCAAATGTAATTTGTTCCGCCGTGAGGTGAACTACCTTGGTCACATTATCTCTTCTGAGGGTGTACGAACAGATCCAGATAAGGTATCTGCTGTCAAGAATTGGAGCCGTCCCGAAAATGTCCATCAGCTGCGAAGTTTCCTGGGGCTCTGCACGTACTACAGGAAGTTTGTGAAGGGTTTTTCCAACATTGCACGACCTTTGCATAAGCTGACGGAAAGTAAACAAAAATTTGAATGGTCCAAAGAATGCGAGAATGCATTTCTACAGCTGAAGGAGGCTTTAACATCCACGCCTATTCTCTCTTATCCTCAGCCTGAAAAATCCTTCATACTTGACACTGATGCGAGCCACAAAAGCGTTAGAGCTGTTTTTTTATCTCAAGAAATAGACGGTAACGAACATGTCATCGCCTACTGGAGCAAATGCTTATCCAAGTCGGAGCGAAATTATTGTGTCACGAGAAAGGAATTGCTCGCCATAGTTAAAGCTGTAGAACATTTCCATCATTACCTCTACGGCCGTAAATTCCTGCTCCGGACCGATCATGCCTCTTTAACTTGGCTTTTGAATTTCAAGAATCCAGAGGGCCAGGTAGCCAGGTGGATACAGCGGCTCCAGGAATATGACATCGAGATTAAGCACCGAAAAGGTTTGTCACACGGTAATGCTGACGCATTATCAAGAAGACCTTGTTCCGAGAACTGCCATTATTGCTCCCGAATTGAGAAACAGTACGGGACGACAATCCCTACTGCCTGTCAAGTTACTGCTACTTCATCATCTTCAGATCCTGATCCATGGAGTGACGACCAAGTTAGAAAAGATCAGCTTGAAGACCCAGATCTAAAGCCTATCATAGAATTCATGGAAAAAGACAGTCGGCGACCTAGTTGGCAAGACATTTCTATCTACAGTCCTGCAACGAAAAGATACTGGGCTCTATGGAAATCTCTCCAGTTGAGAAATGGCGTCCTGTATCGGAAATGGGAATCTGACGATGGTAAAGCATTCAAATGGCAGTTACTCCTTCCCAGATCAAGAATTCCAGACGTTCTAAAGGAATTGCACAGTAGTCCGACTGGAGGACATTTTGGTGTCTTGAAAACCCTCCACAAGGTTCGAGAGCGCTTCTTCTGGAGCAAGGCGAAGGATGACGTGGAGAAGTGGTGTCATTCTTGTGACGCCTGTGCTGCCCGTAAAGGATCGAAGAGAAGAAGCCGCGGGAAGCTACATCTTTACAACGTAGGAGCTCCTTTCGAACGAATCGGGATCGACATTCTTGGTCCGCTACCGATAACTACTGATGGGAACAAATACATTCTCGTTTCCATTGACTATTTTACCAAGTGGCCCGAAGCATATTCCATTCCGGATCAAGAAGCTACCACTGTAGCAGAGACTCTAGTACAGCATTGGATCTCGAGATATGGGACACCTTTGCAGATCCATTCCGATCAGGGGAGAAACTTCATCTCTGCTGTGTTTAAGGGCCTATGTAAAATCCTCAAAATTGAGAAAACTCGAACGACACCACTACACCCACAATCGGACGGCATGGTGGAGAGATTTAACAGGACAATCCTTAATAATTTCTCGCTTATGGTCTTCCTCTGTTCCTGCTGGCCTACCGCAGTGCTGTCCACGAGACCACCGGATATTCCCCATCACAGATGCTCTTCGGCCGAGAGCTTCGGCTACCTTGTGATCTCGTCTTCGGTCTCCCTCCAGATGCGCCTTCATCGCCTGAGGAGTACGTCCAGGATCTCCAGGCCTGGTTGGAAGACGTTCATCACTTCGCACGGGAGCGAATCAATATCGCGACGGAGAAAATGAAGACCCGATACGACACAAGGTCCACTGGCCATGACTTTCAAGAAGGTGACAAAGTATGGCTATGGAATCCCATCCGACGTAAAGGTCTGTCACCCAAATTGCAGTCGCATTGGGATGGACCCTACACAGTCCTTCACCGGCTGAACGACGTCGTAGTGAGGATCCAGAAGTCATCACATTCAAAACCTAGGGTTGTCCATTATGATCGGCTAGCCCCATACTATGGCCATAGTTCGTAACGTAAATCTAAAGCTACCATGGTAATTTGTTTGTAAATTTTGTAAATAACTTTTGCCTTTAATTGTTTGTAACATTACTTTATCAATATTATTAGTTTTTTCATGTTCTCATTGTTATTGTTTATCATGTTTATGATTGGTTATCACGTAATGTGTGCATCTGTAAATTTTCCCTTGCTTCTTTTCTGGGGATTGTACTGCCCGGGACGTGCAGTTCCTAGGAAGGGGGCAATGTTACAAATCTTGTAAAAAGTTGTTGTTTTTCCTGCCTTGCATCGTATTCACTAGTTTTGGTTTTATCTGGCGACATGTTGCAAAAGTATCTGAAGATATCACTTTTATCATTTGTATACCGGCCCTGTAACACTTTGTAGTTTTTACACTTGCCCTAACTTTGATAAGCATGAAGACATTTTTTGCTCGGAGTGGTTTTTCTTTTTATTGCTGGAACTTTCGTGAATGGATTAGTCAAATTATGAATGAAACAGAATACTCCAGATTTTGCTAGAACGTAGTAGAAATGTCCTTCCGAGTATAAAAAGCTGGCCTTGAACACAGTTAGTGAGTTCTTTTCAGATTTTGATTTCTGGAGACTCGTTTTCATTCGCTTGGGCGGATGGTTGATTTGCTTTTGTAATTGCTTAATTACTGTTCACGTTAGATACGTGGTGCTGAGTTACTGTTAAGAGTACAGTGTACTGTTTTGCTACCTAATTGCTGGATGTTTAGCAATTGTTTCCTGCTCCTATTGTTAATAAGTGTACATACTTGTAAATAAATTTCTAGTTATTTCCTCAAGATTTGAATGCTCATTTAAAGAAAGTTGAAGGTGCTACGGACTCGTTACAGTATGTAATAATTTTACTTCAGAGGGTTGGAGTGAATTTAAATTTATTCAGTTGACTTCCTTTTTATTTTTTGCACGGGCAACGCCGTGCAGGTACTGCTAGTTCATAAATAAAATAAAAACTTTATTAGGTTTATTTAGTTATTTATTATTATTTCACTTTTCATTGGGAAGAGTAATATTTTCTCTATCCCGCCACTCTTTCTAAAAGAAGAAATAACGGCAGAGTACTTTATCGCGTATTTGTAGAGAAAAGGGTCGTAAAGTTAAAAAAGGAAATTTCGCGTTGATCAAATGGAGTTTTTTCGAGTATAAATTGCAAGTAGTTTCTTTTGTGCGATAACATCTAAACTACCTTTACCCAAAACTTTGGGCGTTTCGTGTAATAAAACCAGAACAGTTTCTTTTCAACATAAGAGAAGTAGGACTAACTTTCCTCCCATTGTTTCTAGCACAACTGTTTCAGAAAATATGATTTATAATTTGTATACTTTGCGTTAATGCTATATTTCTCCACTTCCTGTAGTTGATTTCGTGACACAAGTATAAATATGTTATTACTATAAGTTGATTTTTATTTTTGCGCAATTTTGAAGTTATATAAAAATTTTAACTTGCCAGTTTTTAAATCGTACTTGGTAATGTGTTTTGTAATGTTACGTTGTTTCTTTGCTTGTTTATTTTGAATGGGGATTGAGAGCTACTGTTCTTCGTTGAGAGCCGCGCTTACCTCTCGCGAACAGTTCCACTTAAAAGGGGGGTAGATGGGTTGTGGATGACAATATTCCGAAGTTTTCAATTTGAAACTTTGAAATTAGCATCGTTCCACGTTGTTTGATACGGTTCAAAATGATTTTTATTATTCTTCCCCTTATTGTTATCTTACTTAACACCCCTATTTTGGTACTGTCAGAGAAGACCTGACGCATGCGTAAATGCGCGGAAATTTTTACCTAAGAAGATCTGACAGTACATTTCATTTACGGAACAGATAGTCTTGATGGAAATAAAGAAATGCGCCATTTGACTTTGTCAATCACGTATTTGGCTTGGGCAAGAACAAATTGGTGCCAATCACACGGCGAATGGGAATCCTATTCGTTAACTTCTTTTCTATTCCACAGGAATTCTTCAAAAGTAACATAACGGACAACCTTCTGGCACCCTGTTTGTTTACTTTTAGACCCCTGACGCAACGAGGAAAGGAGTTATAAGCTTAACGTGTCTGTGTAGCCGTGTATTTGTCTGTGGCACAGCACAGCCTAAACGGATAGACTGATTTTGAATTTTTTTTTTTTTTGAAAATTAAAGTGATGGAGAGTGTTCTTAGCCAGGCCACGTTTTTGGACGACAACAAATAAGAAAGATATTGATTAAAGTCCTTTGAAATGTTTTTCTCGATTTTTGAAGTGAAAATATACTGAAAAATTTAAAACAATAGTACCAAAAGAAAGAAAAAAAAATCGGCGTCTGATAAGATGTTTTTGAAACATCTATGTACAGTGGAACTGGAATTATAACGTTTTTTAGCAAATGCGGCTAAGGCTAAAATCTACAGGATTGGAAACCGCTGTCATTATTGGCCGACGAGGAAAGAAAACTCAATGATTTAAAATAATTATATGTTGTTAGTTTCTGTTTGTTAACAATTAAAATACTTGTAGTTAATTTTAGTATAAGAATTTTCAAAATTTCCTTCTTTATTATGCTTTTGCGACTAGCAAACTTTTACTAGTAAGGATTCTTTACTTTCCGTGTTCACCTTATCCTCTCGAAAACAATTAAATAAATTTAGATTTAGAATGCTTTATGACTAGACAAGCTCCTTTTAATATGAGATCGGCAATCAGGGTCAGGGTTTGTTAAAATTTTTAATTTAATTTTGATACTTGTAGTCGATTGCTTTCGTGAACGGACCTTAGCTTCTTGCTATTTGCATTCCTAGTTACATTTTCCAGGAACTAGCACCTAATTTCACAAACCACAGTATTCGAAAAGTTATTATAAGTTTAATATGCCTTTTAACCCATTTACGCCCAAGTTTTTTTAACATTTTTTTTTTCAATTTTTATCTGCTTAAAACTCTTACTTGGAATGATTTACATATATTTCAGGCTTAAAATATCTCGCTGTTGACATATTTATTAAGTTTTTTAACCTCCTATTTATTGGATATTTTGCAGATATGTGAGCAAAATAGGACCTTACTTGACTTTACTTTTGCAAAGTAACATTACAGAGGGTATCTGTGATCAATTTTAAGCAAATCATTTTTAAAAAGTGTAATTTTATGAAAAATAAGTTCACAGAAGGAACTTACTTTCTGTGGCTACCCATGCTGGATCGTTGCTTGACTGATTTGTCTGAAAATAGCTGTCAATAAATAAACTCTGATATCCAAATAGTGGCTCTAACTGGTTTTCTCAAGAAGAAGGACTATTTAACTTGTGAAAACAGCTTTAGTAAAACGATATACCCATTACAGGTTTTTGTATGCAGTAACTAACAAGCGACCCGTTTTTAGTCTACTGGGCATAAATGAGTTAAATGCCGTTTTAGAAATATGCACAATGCGAACTCGTATGACAATGACGTTTTAAATGGCTAAAATAAATACTGTAAAAATTTGATGAATTTCTAAAACTGACATTGTTTGGAAAAAATGCAGGGAGTTTATAAAGATTTCCCTGATTAAAAAAAACATTCCAAAAATTTATTTTTTATTTTAAATTTAAACATATATTTTTTTATTGTGATCCTTATCTGAAAAAGTTTTTTTTCACAGCGTTAGTAAACTTGTATATTTTCATCTTTTGTATCTTCCAAGATGATTTATACAATTTCATACTTGCACCAAGCATTTGCGCAGCCAGAGCTTACTGTCTGGGCCGTTAGGGTTAGTGATAATAGTCCTTACATAGACATAAACTGCCAAATTAGGATTGCCCATATGTGTTAAAATTAAGGGCAATTGAAAAAGATCCTTCAGCCTTCTTTTGCCGCACCCTTGACCTCAAGTATTAGGCAACATTTTTGTTGCAACCCTGTATATCGCACCTATTATTGATTCCTTCAATGCAAAGGTAGAGCTTAGCGGTTGCCCATCATCAGTGGTGACTAAAAGTTATTTTTTGGCGATTTACAAGACGTCATGCTGTTCGTCTACCCTTTTTTCCGAACAAAAATACAAACTGCCGATGCATCGTAACAATAACGAAAAGAATATGGCCATTAGCATCCTCATTGGCGGTCATTGTAGCTTGGAAAGAAAATCGACCCATCTGCTATACAAAACATCTAAATACATAATTTCAATTTAGAAAATGCAATGAAGCTTTGTTGGAAAAATAGTCAAAGATGACCAAATTTATGATTAATCAGCAAATTAAATGAAATGTTTTTTTTTTTTTTTAATTTCAGGTATGTTGGTGAGTTTAGTTTTTGTTTTTTTTTGCATAATGTCCTATTATTGTCTAACATTTTTTCGCGAGACCTCCGTCGAATTTGCGCACGCGCGAAGTCTCTTCTGACTTTTCAGATATGGGGGGAAATGCAACGAGGATGTAGCAAGCGAACAAAAATGGAAGGCATCGGGAAGTGCGCATCCTAAACCTATCTCCCCTTTTTCAAATGGAAGCGTTCGTGTCTGCCAGGCGCACAATACGTAAACAGACAGTATTTGCACTTTAAAATAAGTAATTTTCTTTTTCAAAAAAGGTGTGTCCCTTTTTTTTTTAAACATTTTTCTTTTTTATATAGTAATTTAGTTAAGATATATGTAAGTACATCGTGTAATATTACTATATGCAAAATGAAGGGAAGTGGGATTACATTTTTGGAACTTTGTTCAAAGTGGCAACTAACTTTTTGGGGCTTACTGTCCACTGGTCACTATTAAATTTTTTTGTCTCAAGCTTAACTTCAATGTGTAAATATTCGATTCAGTGTGCAAACACTTTGTCATTACATGCAATACACCACCAGCTCGGTAATTCCGTTCAGAGAGTGAAGTTTCATCCTTATTATGGACTCGTTATTCTGGAAAAGGAATTTACCGAGCGTACGTAAAGTTCGGTTACTTCCCTTTCCTGACTGATGAGCTCCAATGAGAACAAAAGTGTTTTTCTCTAGATGGGCTAACCGAGCTGGTGGTGTATTGCACACAATGACTAAGTTTTTGAGCACTGGTTCCACTATTGATACATTGAAGGAATTATTAATAGATGTGATATCATGGGTTTTTACAAAAAGTTACCTTATACTCATCAGTCTGAATTAGGAAGTAACCAAGATGGCGGCAGGCTCCGCTACTTCCTATTCTAGACTGATGATTTCATAAAAGAACGAAACTTCAGTTTCTGAGTGTAATTACCGAGATGGCGGTTTATTGCATGAATTTCTGCCTTAGCTTAGGCTTAGGGGAGGTAACTTACCACTTAGCTCTTTATCATTTTCAAAACTCCACGCATAAAAGAAAACACTGACTTCTTCCAGTAGTTGATTTTCGACGTATCAAAATCAATAATTAATTTTTTCTTCGATCAACTGGTATTAATAAAACTGTCATATCAAAAGAATAATGAATGACAAGTCCCTGGTCTGTGAAAAACATCTTAAATGAGAATCGCGTGCTAGCAAAAGTAGGTACTTTCAGATTTTTTGAAAAATGCTGCTTAAAAAAAAAAAAAAAAAAAAATATCACAGATTTTGAAATAGGAGAGGCCAGCAAGCTGAGATAGTCAGAGGGTTTCAAAGTGATCAACCAAATGGCTTAAACTTAAACAAAACAGAAAAGTTATTTGTAACTCGTATCGTTTTGCAGCGACTTATAGGCGAGTTTTTCCTTTTGTTTTTATTTTGCCGTTTGTTTTTATTTACGACGCTTTACCGATCGAGTTACCACGGCCCCGAACTCCAATACTGTCTGTCTGCCCACAGTTGTTGTGGAATTGGCAAATGTTTAGCTAGACGAGTCTATCTGAATGAGGGGGAAAAATTAAAAATTTGTTGGGCGTGTTTCTTTCCTATCAATAATCTCTTTGCGTTTATTTAGACATTTAGAGGCTAACACACATCCGCAAAAACTGGCATCCCTGAGAAATAATAGATGCGTCCTGTTTCGCCTGTGAAAAAGATGTTTGGCTTTCGAACACGTCAGGAGTCAAACAGTTCATTCAGATTAACATACGTGCTACTTTGATCAGATCTAACTTAGAATATGGCGCTTACATTTATTTTTCACAAATTTTGCTCTTCTTGATGAACTTGGTCAACAAAGTCAAATTCAGCATTCCCACTAATCATTTTTTGAGGATTTTTTTATTTCCTGTTATTAATTTAAATTACGAATGTTGTTTCTTTTTCAACCTCCGATAGGCTAAAAAAATAATGGATTCAAAAAAAAAAAAAAAAAAAAACTATCATCAAAAGTAAGGTACAATGATCTACAATTCTGCACATAATCACCTTGACGATTGAAGATTTTGTTTTATCTGTGAACAAGCTTTATAATAGCCTCGTCATTAAATGTTGCTGCCAATGATTGCAAGTGAGTTGTGACGGTGTCTTCGGGTTCCACGCCACTTTGGAAGTACGATGCCTTCCTTTCCAGACCCCAATCAGGGGTGACGGGCATTGCCATACCCTCAAGCAGGGGGGCATGGCAATAACCGTCATCATAGCGCTCGGGGGGGGGGGGGGACAATTTTGAACACCCACCATAAAGTTCCGACTGAACACCAAGTGACTTTCACCTGTTCCCTGAACTGAAGCTGGGGCTTGGAGACCCTTGGGTTTTGTTTGGGGTTTGGAAAGGCATCTTGCTTCCAAACTGGTGTGGAACCCAAAGAGAGCGTCAGAACTCACTTCCAATCATTGGCGGCAACATTAAACGAGGAGGCTAATATAAAGCTTGTTTACAGATATAATAAATGCTTCAATCGTCAAGGTGATTATGTACATAATTGTAGAGCATTGTACCTTACTTTTGATAATAAAATATTTGTTTTATTTGAATCCGTTAATTTTTTATAGCCTATCGGAGACTGAAAAAAAAAACAATCTTTGTATCTATTAGTAATTAAACTTCAACTATTTTTATAAACTGATGAAAAAAAATAAACAAATTGTTTTTCGTTGGGACGTATAGTTTATGATACACACAAAGGGACACGTGGATTGAAAACTATTGACAACACATTCTCTAAGGAATTCTTTGAATCTAACTTTTATCAAACAGATTTTATCTTCTTTATCTTGACCTTTTAGTGTTGAAGAAGCTTTTTCTGTATCACGAAGTTTGAGTGACACTAAGTGGACAACAAATCTTTTTAATGGTTCTCAATAGTTACTTTTAAGCTAAAGTGAAAAGCAAAAGTACTTTTTTTGTAACTTAGAATTAAAAGCCGAATAATTTTCTGTCAAGCACAGATTATTGTATAAAATATTGCTCTGTTTTCACGTAAGTGACAAATATTTTAGAAAGTACACCTAAAATAAAATTAAAGAAAACAGAAGTTCCATTGCTTAGTATGTAAAGTTTCTCTATATATTAAAACAAAAGTTCCGCGTGGAACTAAACGAGTCTACTTTCTCGTATACCACATCGGCTTTTTAGCATATGATTTATGTTCTCTTACGTTGTTAATGCCGCAAATTATGTCACACATTTTTTTTGGCTTTTAAAGCTGATTTCTAAAAGCAAAATATACCTCTCATATAAAGAAGTGAGTAACCGCTTCTAAGCAAGGGCTAAGGCAGGAACATGCAATACACCACCAACTCGGTTATTTCGATCCATGGACTGCAGTTTCGTGCTTATTATGCACTCATCAGCATGGAATACGAAAGTAACAGCAAAAATCGAAGGGTATACGAAAGGAAGCAAAAATCCTCTTATAGAGCAAAGAGAGCAAAAAAAAAAAAAAAAACTGGTAGCTAAATTTCGTACTCCATGCAGATGAGTGCATAATAAGCACGAATCTGCAGTCCATGGATTGAAATAACCGAGTTGGTGGTGTATTGCATGTTCCTGAATAAACCCTTGCTTAGAAGCGGTTACTCACTGCTTTATACCCGAGCTCTGCCTTAAAATTTACGAGTTGTCCCGTACCAAGTACGGTCGCTCACTGGTATTCTAATTTCACATTAGCTACCAGTTTTTTTTGGCTCTCTTTGCTCCATAAGAGGATTTTTGCCTCCAACTCGGTTACTTTCGCGTTTCATACTGATGAGTGCATAATAAGCACGAAACTGCAGTCCATGGATCAAAATATCCGAATTGGTGGTGTATTACATACCTCTCTTATCTGATGAAATAGGTACGTAAGAAATAAATAGACCCTTCTTTTAACTATTAGCTACTGTCTAATCTTTTAGCGTAAGGCCTTCCTCGCATTTGCTGATGCGTGAGGTCTCTTCGGATTCTCCTAAAATAGGGAGAAATGCAAAGTAATATTCAACGAGGAAGTAAGAAGCGAATGAAGAATGAAAACACCGGCAAGTGTGTTCCCTTAACCTATCACCCCTTTTACAAATGGAAGCGTTCGTGACTACCAGGCGCGGAGTTCGAAAACAGACAGTATGTAGCTATTTTTAATAGATATACTGCTCGGAGCTAACGAGCATAATGTACTGAAGATAATGAATTTGAAAATGACTTTTTATACCTACAAGACGGCGGTTTTGCTACACTTAGGAATCACTTAGCGCAAGTGGTGCGACATTGATGTCGTCCTTTCCGGAGCATCGATGTTTTCATGAAAATAACGATACGATACTTTGTTTTCGTGAAAACATCGATGCTTTAGTGTCGATGTGTTATCTAACATAGATGTTTTTTCGATGTCGATGTTTTATACCTAAAACCAAAAAAAAAAAAAATCTTAAAAGTGTAAAACATATGTTTAGTTATGAAGAAAACTTCACTACTATCTAGTAATTACGATGTTTATCACATTGGAAAGTATTTTATATAGGTGGATGTCGATAAAAATATACTTATATCACAGTTTCACTTATATTATGGTTTTTCTCTAATTTGTATACGAACCTATATTGTAGGCACCAGCTCTCAATCAATTGTTGGTTCAAAAGATTTTTTTAAAAGTTCGTATGCAGATTAGGATGTTTATAAATACCCAATTTCCCAGTGTTAAGTTATTACTGCAAAATAATCAAAAAAGATAGCAGTTAAGTTAAAGCCTAAAATATCTCATACATGTAATTACCATAAAAAGGATAAAAGGATTAAACTAAAGCAATAAGATGAGAACATTTCTACTGTTTTCTTCGAAGAAAACTAGCAGTGAAAACAATTGAAGTTCAAAAATTAATTAATGTTACAAAAGAAAAAAAAAAGATATATATATATATATATATATATATATATATATATATATATATATATATATATAATATATATATATATATATATATATACTAGCTGACCCGGCCACGCGTTGCGGTGGCTAAGGTATGGGTTAAACTATAATGTTTCAATAGAAACGAAAAACTTTATTACCGTTATAGAGATCAACTTTATATAAATATGAATTTGAGGTCAAAATATGAAAACAATCGAACAAAAATTTCCTAAGTTTGCTAGAAACAAAAAATCAACAAAAAATGTAGCATTTTAGTTCATAGAAATATTATATTCAAGCTTGTAACAATTGAGTTAATTAAAAATTTGCTAATTGCTATTGTAACATTTTATTTTTTAATGTAACATTTTGTTTTTTAATAATGTAGGTAGGGTAGATAATTAACAAATATTATTTGTTATTTTTTGAATTATAAGCACTTTTAATTTCAGTTTAACTCAACACTAATCGGTGCACAATATTCTTTGTTAATCTGTCTCTTGTAAACAAAAATAAATTGGACGGTTTTCACATACGGGAGCAAGCGACTTATAGTTGCCCATGGGGGAAAAACGGATTTTCTAAATCTAAACCGCAAATTGACATTGTTTGTCCTTGGGACTTATTAATGGACATGGCGAAAGCTAAACGAATGGGAAAATGTAGCCTTTTGAAGGGTATTGAAAATTCTGACGGTGTCATTGGGATACGTGGCAACAGAACTACTTCATCTTTAAACTTGCCAGTCAAAATGATTGCCTCAATAATGTTCCCGATGATTTTTTTGATAACTAAACGCGTACCATTGCATAATCTCGGTGGATTTAAATTACGTAGAAGAACTACGGGTAAACCAATTTTTAACCGCAGATTATGTAGTGGCATTCCGGGTATGTTTAAACAATTTTAGCCAAGAATACAGAAAAGCTGGTAGCTAAATAGATAATTTGCAATAAAAAATATATTGCGGTCCTAAATTAAGATAAAAACTATCCTATCATTTAAGTTGGACCAAACTGAAACTGCGTGCAAAATTTAGTTAAAAGCGGTTCAGTAGCTGAGGAGTCCATTGGACACAAACACAGGGACACGTAATTTTTATATATTATAAGAAAGATTATTACTTGTTTACTACGCTCCAGAAGCTGCCAGAACGTGTGCTTTATGTCGCTCAGCCATGGAGGTGTCAAAAAATGTTTAGTAAAAAGGCTTAGCCAAGAACACAGAAAAGCTGGTAGCTAAATACATAATTTGCAATCAAAAATATATTGCGGTCCTAAATTGAGATAAAAACTATGCTATCATTTAAGTTAGACCAAACTGAAACTGCGTGTAAAATTTGGTTAAAATCGGTTCAGTAGCTGAGGAGTCCATTGGCCACAAACACAGGGACACGTAATTTTTATATATTAAGATATTACCTGTTTACGGCGCTCCGGAAGCTGTCAGAACGTGTTCTTTATGTCGCTCAGCCATGGACGTGTCAAAAAAGGCTTAGTAAAAAGGTTTAGCCAAGAACACAGAAAAGCTGGTAGCTAAATACATAATTTGCAATTAAAAATACATTGCGGTCCTAAATTGAGATAAAAACTATCCTATCATTTAAGTTGGACCAAACTGAAACTGCGTGCAAAATTTTGTTACAATCGGTTCAGTAATTGAGGAGTCCATTGGCCACAAACACAGGGACACGTAATTTTTATATATTAAGATATATATATATATATATATATATATATATATATATATATATATATTATATATATATATATATATATATATATATATATATATAGAGAGAGAGAGAGAGAGAGAGAGAGAGAGAGAGAGAGAGCTTAGCGCAAAACTTTTAAGACATGCTTAAAATTGATACATGCAACACATTTTACTGTAAATTAATTGCATTTTCTAGTAATACTTGCAGAAAAGCTGTTCATCACTTCTTCTCTCATTCTTAACACGAGAAAAAAGTAAATAAAATCCTATAGTAAAACCTGCACACACACTCATGAAAAAGCTCCGTATTTTTTGTGATTGAACAAAAAAAAAAAAAAAAACTTAATCCTAAGATAATTAACTTTTGTAAATTACGTCCCGTTTCCATTTCCCTTAAAAGAACATGTTTCTAAAAATATTTTTTGCAGAATTAAAATTATACTTCTACATTTGTTAAAAATAAACCCATCCTATATCAGATTAAATTATTTTAGAAACTATATTTTATTAAAGTAAAATTTCATCCCGACCCATGCAGCTCAAAAGGAAGCTTAAGTTAGTCTTTCATGTGTGGCAATGCTGCAAACGGCAGACGATCATTTTTCATGATGAAAAATTCCACACTATTAATAACCATGTTTACTTCTAAAACGGTTGACAAGGAGTATGGAACAATTTCAGCCGAATTCGTGTAAGTTTTTTTTCTTTTTTTATTCCTCTATTTCAGACTGTTGCACGTTTCTTAAAACATTTATTTGAAAAACGAGCATTTAACTTTAAACTCTGAAAGGTTTAATGTTGTAGAACGAGTTTATATGTATTTCTTTTAGTGTATAAATGTTTGTAAGATTTGTAGAATATTTTTTTAATTAAATTCATTGCTTAAGATTATTTTATTTCTAATATAGAGCAGGGATGTAAAATTGCATATTTGAAATACTGCCGCCTTCCGAATTATTATCCCTTATTTCTCTGACGTCAAAACTTGACGTCTGAATAAAAGCCAAAATTATAAGAAAATTCGACAAACTTAATGAATTTTAGTGGAAAACGGAAAACAATTTTTAAGTGATTGATAGATGGATGTAGGCGGTGAAATTGCGTGATCAGTTTTTCGCAAAAATCTTTGAAATCTTAATTGGTCTTAAGAAAAAAAAAAAAAAAAAAAAAAAAAATCAGCCGGATTTTAAATCTCTATATTGTAACGAGTCAGTAGCACCTTCAACTTTCTTAAATAAGCATTCTAATCTTGAGGAAGTAACTATAAATTTATTTACAAGTATGTACACTTATTTACAATAGGAGCAGGAAATAATTGCTAAACATCCAGCAATTAGGTAGCAAACAGTACACTGTACTCTCAACAGTAACTCAGCACCACGTATCTAACGTGAACAGTAATTAAGAAATTACAAAAGCAAAACAAACATTCGCCCAAGCGAATAGCGAACGAGCCTCTCAGAAATCCAATCTGAGGAAAACTAACTGACTGTGTTCAAGGCCAGCTATTTATACTCGGAACGAAATCTCGACAACATTCTAGCAAAATCTGGAGTATTCTGTTCATTCATAACTTAAACAATCCATTCAAGAAACTTCTAGTAATAAAAAGAAAAACCACGCGAAAATGTCTCCATGCTTATTAAATGTAGGGCAAGTGTAAAAACTACAAAGTGTTATAGGGCCGGTATACAAGTGATAAAAGTGATATCTTCAGATACTTTTGCAACATGTCGCCAGATAAAATCAAAACTAGTGAAAATGATGCAAGGCAGGAAAACAACAACTATTTACAAGATTTGTAACAATATCTTTATAACGAGTGAACGAGGATAAATAATTTTAGCATCAGAAATAGTTCAGGCTAGAAGGCCATATACCTAAAATTTTTATATATATAAGAATATTTTTTGGTGGTTTCTATATGAATGTGACCTGCTGATATCAAATCCGTTGAGTGCTCGACGCTAAACCTTGAGCATTTTTGTCAAAATGGCGAAATCCAATATGGCTGCTGTAAAAGGTATGAAGCAAATTAATGGAAACGTGCGTGCAATGAAACATTTTATGCACTTAAAAATGATTGTATTCTTTAGTCAAAATATAATTCTATTGAAAATAAATATTTATGAAAAGTTTTCGAAAAAAAAGCAAACTTTTAAAATTCAAGATGTCAGCCTAAAAAATTGTAAGTTTTTATTTTCATGCATAAATCATTTTTTAAACCGTAATTTACATGAAAATAGAATGTTTTAACAAAGATAAATGTTTAAAATGATACGCAGGGAGCATAAAAAATGTGATTTAGCCTAAAAATAACAGTGTACAAATATTTAGAAATATTCCAAACTTAACTTTCGGGATTTTGCCAGTTTAAACTAATTTTCTACAAGAAACAAGTTTCTTTTGCGAAAAAGCTTCCTATATTGATATAAGTTGCATGAATGCGAACTTCTCACTGGTGTGAAACGTATTTTTAGCAACCAGTTGGAAGGTATATTCAACTTGTTTGTTTAGTGTTTCGCCTTCAGGTCGATTATGGATTGTCCAGATTGACTTCTCCCACGTAAGAGTATATGCAATCTCTCGATATTGTAGTTTTGGATGAATTGCAAAACAAACAAGCAGCTCAGCTTTGTTCTTGCAATTTTTGCCGTAGCACTGGCCGTATTTGTCAAACTGCTCCAGGAACTTTCCTTGTAAGCCAGAAAAGTGCTGAACTGTTACCATCAACCTATCTAAGAGTTTTTGGGAAGTTTTCAATTTCTTGCCGTAAAGTGACTTACCTTTATTTGGAAGGTTTCTAAATTCTTTCGGAATATTACTGACTTTAGCTAAGTAGTGAGTCATAATCACATCAGCTTCTTCATTAGAATCAAAAGCTTGTTGAATTCCAACACCAATCTAATCGGAAAAGAATCGGTACCAGTAACAATTACACACTAACCTGGGGATCGAACACAGTCGGCTCACAATAAACTTAATTACTTGCGTCTTATTTGGTACTAATACTTTCAGTACGATGTCTCTTTTAGAAAGTGGTGATTTTTCATTAAGTTGAAAAACACAACAGACATTTTTCTTTTGTGTGACTCGACGTTGTGATGCTGTACTAAATTTATTGTATCTCTCATACACATTGTGTATCGCTAAAATGGTTTGTATTTCGCTCTTAATAAGATTTTCTACACCATCAATGCAATTACTCACGCAGCTGGCGTTGCGGGTCAAGATACTGCCTACAATATTGCACATTCACCGAGAATGGTAATTTCTGGACGACTCCTACCGCCTAACCTGAAAACTGCCTTTAGTTTTGACTCTAGTGCTGATTTATTTGGAGCTCTCATATTTCACTCATCAAATAAAGCAGTAGGATGAGGAGCCAGTTCATGACTAAACAATTTCTGCAAGGAAGCTTTCCCTTGATGACTCCAATAAACAATATACCATACTTGTGTCCGGTGTATGATTTGAACCACAGACTTTAGTCATCTTTGCGGTGAACGTAACCATTGTTTTAACCTTCTTAATGTTTAGTGGCATCCTTGAGGCCACGTTTTGTCATATGCATGCCACTGTATCGTGCCAATTTTAGTTCTTGCCCAGCTCTATTAATACTTTACGCTAAAGTTGTTCAACTTTATCACATCAAGAAAGGAAGAAAAAAAACTGAACACATTTTTGTAGAAATGGTAGGTATAGTGATTTGTACTGTCATTTGAAGTAGTAAAATAAAAAAAAAGGCTTTCTATTAAAATAAAACATCAAAATAGAAAACTTTGCAATTTTTTCATTTACGTAGTAAAAAAATTTTTTGTTCTGCTGTCTCACAAGCATTTTTAAAATTACTGCAAAGTATTTAATGAATCTACCAGATAAGTCTCAAAACTTTTTTCTCCTTTTTAGTTTAGTAACAATGTTTTGTTCGGTTGATTCGCAGAAGCTTCTAAAGTTATCACAAAACATCTATCAAATAAATCTCATTAGCCCTAAGCATTTTTTCGCTTTTTCATTGGGAAAAAATAATTTTTTGTAGTGCTATTTCTCATACGATTCCATTATTAGCGGAAAATATATTTTTTATTTTGTCTGTTTTTTTAAGCCAATTTCTCTCTTCACAGTTTCACTGTAAAAACAGCCCGAAACATTCCTTGAAAATAATGGGCAGTTATAGGATTAACTTCTGCCAGTAAGAAATCAGGAAAGTTTCCTGTTGAAGTCAGTAACCTTAATAAAGAATTTATAACGCTTCCAAACAAAAATCAGTCTCTTTATGGCAATAAATCGGTAACTTTCGAAATTTTTTTAAATAGGTTGATGGTAGCAGTTCCTTTCTGGCTTACGAGGAAAGCTCCTGGAGCAGTTTAACAAATATGGTCAGTGCTAAGGCATAAATTGCAAGCAACTAGCTGAACTCCTTATTTGTTTTGAAATTCATCTAAAAACTACAATATCGAGAGATTGCACATATCCTTACTTGTGTGAAGTCAATCTGGACAATCCATAATCGAGCTGAAGGCGAAACACTAAACAAACACGTTGAATGTACCTTCCAACTGGTAGCTAAAAATACGTTTCACACCAGTGAGAAGTTCGCATTTATGCAGCTTGTATCAATATAAGAAACTTTTTCGCAAAAGCAAATTGTTTCTTGCAGGAAATTGCTTTAAACAGGCAAAATCCCGAAACTTAAGTTTGGAATGTTTCTAAATATTTTTACAGTGTTATTTTTAGGCTAAATCACATTTTTATGCTCCCTGCATATCATTTTAAACATTTATCTTTGTTAAAACATTCTATTTTCATGTAAATTACGGTTTAAAAAATGATTTATGCCTGAAAATCAAACCTTACAATTTTTTAGGCTGACATCTTGAATTTTACCATTTTGATAAATTTTTTATTCGAAAACCTTTCATAAATATTTATTTTCAATAGAATTATATTTTGACTAAACAGTACAATCATTTTTAAGTGTATAAATGTTTCATTGCACGCACGTTTCCATTAATTTGCTTCATACCTTTTATAGCAGCCATATTGGATTTCGCCATTTTGACAAAAATGCTCAAGGTTTAGCGTCTGGCACTCAACGGATTCGGAATCAGCAGGTCAAATTCATATAGAAACCATCAAAAAATGTCATATATATATATAAAAATTTTAGGTTTTATGACATTTCAATGGACACTAGCCTGGACTAAAATGGTAAAAAGCTTTTGAAATATATCGTTCTCACATCTGTCATAACTGTACCGTTTTTTTTTTGGATAGCTACAATTGAATCATTTAATATCGAAATCAGCTTAATTAACTTTCATTAATTTTCTGAAAAAAAAATTGCCCACTTAGTTTTCCCAAAATGTTTTTTCCACTTAGTTTACAGCTTCAGTCTTATTTTCGTTTAAAATTACTATTTGACTTTTTAACGCAAAATCATACGTGAATTTGCGCGTGTGTCAGGTCTCATCTTCTTTTATCAAAATAGGGGTAGTAGTGAAACAGAGATAACAGATTTGAGCACATTTTTTCTATTGGTATTCGATTAGGAAAATTCCACGGTAACAGACCTATCAGTTTTTCACAATACAGTTAACAAATACTAGAAATGTGTCATGGTCTTTACTACAATATAAAGCAGTTACATTTTGAAGATTTCGAGAAAAAATTGTGAAAAAAATTGCATTTTCTCCGTAACGGACGAATCTCAAAAGATACGTCTGTTACAGGGAGCCGAAATACCATCATATAAATACTGTCTAGAAATACTGTACTAGAAATCTTCACAATTTAACTGTATTTTTTAGAAGTGAGATAATAAAGAAAAATTTCAAGCAAAAAGGTTTTTGGCTTGCAAAATGGTAGAGTTTAGTTTTGAACGAACTTCGTGTGCCGTTAATGTTTCTTTTTCCGTTAAATTATTTTTATCGGTTGTTTACCATTTTATGCTTTCGCGCTAAGACTTAAAAAACATATAACGTTTTTTTACATTCTTGAAGCAAAATTTGTTAGAAATAGTTTTTCCCCATCCACTACGAGTTTTAAACAATTCCACAAAGGCTGTTCCTTTTAAACTTGTTCGCTTTTACGTTTGTCTAACTTTTAGCAAATCATCAAGCTAGGTGAAAAATCTCATCAACCATCTCGTGTTAACTAATCGCTGTCTCCTAAAATATTGATATTTTCATTAAGAAGGAACGTCAAGGTAAATTCAGGGGACGAAGAATAAAAAAAAAGACAATGTGATATAAATAATCCAGTATTTATCAAAACGCCATTTTTATTTATTCTATATGCCATTATGTCCCAAACCCAGTGCTTTTCTTTTGATTTGTGCTGCAGTAAATTGACAGAGCAATCATTCTTAAATAAGTATGACTGGAGTGGAGCAGAAGCGATTATTGTTCTGGAAACTCGTTTTCCGATATTTTCTCATACGCATGCTCATTTGTTACTCATATGGTTACCAATCCTTTAAACCAGTTGCCTCGTTATGAAATATATTTTAAATCACACGTTTATTAGGTAAAGAAGGGATCCAAGGGGTTTGTGTAACACACGGACTTCATCTATTTTGCTTACTCTATTTTTCAATCATCGCAATATAAATTTGCTCTCAGAATGAGTAACATGTCAATTTGCAACTATAGCTCTTATTGAAAACAGTGTCATAAAAGTTATTTCACTTTTCAGCGAGATTTTGTGTACTTTTTTGGCATTTTGTTCTTTATTTAATGCAAAAAATAATATAAACATGGATATAAGCTTTTCAAGGGGTTGGGATATAAGACTGGTTCCCCACCAAGTCTGTAAAGTCTTAAAACTTCCAGAAAACTCAAAATACACGGCGATGCAAAAGTTTAGACAAAATGCAAATATATGAATAAAAAGAAAACTATTCAACGAAATGCTTTCAAATTTCTACTGCAGGTACACAATATGGTCCCAAATACGTGTCTGGAGTTCTTAAAAATATAACTGGAACCAAATTTTGGACATTACAAAAGACATTTTTTTCATTGTTGCAAAAGTTTAGACAATAGTCAGATTTTATGCAAATATCCCTTGAAATGTGATTGGTGGAGGAAAGGCGGGACTTTATTATTCAATTATAAAGTGCAGAGATTGCTGAATAAATAATCAAAATCTCAAAAGCTCTGTAGTTCTCGTTTGGAAGCCGAAATTTGAAAATGAACATACTTTATTAATTTTTTGTCTTTTAAATCGGCTCTAGTATGGTAGTACGTTGTTTTTTACTTTGTGGAGAACAAATTCAGATATGCGTATCGATCAAAAGACCAAGAAAAATTATATTTCTTAAAGATGAAGGAATTGAAAAAACGGCTCGAACTGACGATTTGCCCCTTAATCCTACAAAACTTCGACTTGGGTCAAAAACAGCACGTGACAGCACAAGTAGATGAACAACTGAATCGGAATGCATAAAAAAAACAAAGAATTGTGCTTGAGCCTTTTCGGACAGAGTGTCCCAAATAAGCCAGATTTTAATGGTAAAAGCAGCACAGCACATGATCATTGGACATTTCTCAAGTCCCGCGAAAAGAATTGTAATCCATCTAGGCCATCCCAATTTTAATAATTTTTATCAAAGAAAGTACCATTCATTTTTTAGTCACGATGATACATATGCTGCTTTTCACATTAAAATCTGGCTTATTTGGGACACTCTGTCCGAAAAGGCTCAGGCACAATTCTTTGTTTTTTTTATGCATTCCGATTCAGTTGTTCATCTACTTATGCTGTCACGTGCTGTTTTTGACCAAAGTTGAAGTTTTGTAGGATTAAGGGCGAATTGTTAGTCTGAGCCTTTTTTTCAATTCCTTCATCCTTAAGAAATATAATTTTTCCTGGACTTTTTGATCGATACTCATGTCTGAATTTGCTCTCCACTAAGTAAAAAACAATTGTACTACCATACTAGAGCCGATTTTAAAGACAAAAAAATTAATAAAGCATGTTCTCAAATTTTGGCGTCCTAACTTTCTCATCTTCTTTACACGAGAACTACAGAGCTTTTGAGATTTTGATTATTTATTCAGCAATCTCTGCACTTTATAATTGAATAATAAAGTCCCGCCTTTCCTCCACCAATCACATTTTAAGGGATATTTGCATAAAATCTGACTATTGTCTAAACTTTTGCAACAATGAAACAAAATGTCTTTTGCAATGTCCAAAATTTGGTTCCAGTTATATTTTTAAGAACTCCAGACACGTATTTGGGACCATATTGTGTACCTGCAGTAGAAATTCGAAAGCATTTCGTTGAATAGTTTTCTTTTTATTCACATATTTGCCATTTGTCTAAACTTTTGCATTGCAGTGTATGAGTTATGGGTTTTCTCAAAAAAAAAAAAAAAAAAAAAAAAAAAAAGTACATAATCTACTTATATTAAAAACTGAGTATCTTTCTCACTATCTTTCTTTCTAACTATCTTTCTAACTATCTTTCTATCTTTCTATGTCACGCTTCTTTCTCCTGAACGCCAATGAACTGAAAGTCGAACCAGGTACCGATAGATAGGTAATTTTTCAAGCTTCTTTAGTTTCAATTGATATAATTATACGATTTTAATTAGCGAAGATATCAATTAATAAGTAGTCAAGTTTAAAGCGATTAAGCCTAATAAATGATTAAATATGAAATCCATTCTTGCAAACCGTCGTTGCTATGAAACAGTATAATAACAATGTTAATGAGAATTTTGAATGAAGGCTTAACTAAATCAAACACGAAACTCATAAGCGGACCACTTACGTAGAATTTTTATCGCTAGCTACTGGTAACATTTTGAAACATTTATTTGTTGAAGAGCCATCTACTTATATTAAAAACTGAGTATCTATGTCTGCTTTTTTTCTTTGAGCGACCTGAACTTACTGAAACTTTCCTCACCATCTTGAAGGCGTGAAGCATCTCAATAATTCGAATGATTTTTTTATATAGGAAAAAAGTAAAGGCGTGAAGCGCCTGTATAGTCTAGTAAACGAAGGTCAAAATTAGGGTGAAAAAAACAAAAAAACATGCAGTTTTGCAAATTGGCATACAGGTACAGGAAGGTCTCCTGATGAACATACTAAAAGTCCCCAGTGGTGAGGGGGGAGCTCGCAGCGCCACCTGGTGTTTTATGGGTGTTTTTTCAGTTTTCGTCTTATATCTCAAAAACTATTTACTTGCGAGAAAAAATGTCAATTAGTGAATTAAAGATCATAAAGTTATCTTTAAAACGCTTTTTTAGTTTTTATTATAGCTATAATAGTTGCCGAGATATTGAGCTTCAAAGTTGGTTAATTTTTGAAAAACCAACTATTTTTTCCATCTTTTCTATTTTTGGAGCCGCCTCAGTGATTAATTTGATATGATTCTTTTCTTTTTTCGACCTGAAGTAGTACAGGTCATTAAGGCGATTTGATTTCTTAAAACGGGGAGGCAGGTTGGGGAGGAAGGAGGCGAGGAATGAAGGGAAGAAAAAACTATGTGCAAGTGTACTTTTCACTATTTTTCCCTCTACTATAGTTCAGCAATCGAAGGCCCAAAATAAGGGCGAAAAAATAGTAATATAGTGTTAAAAATTGGCACACACGTGCAAAACGGGCTTTTGATGAACGTTCTAAAAGTCCTCGGTGGTAGGGGGTGAGCTCGCAGCGCCACCAGGGATTTTGGGTGCGTTTTTTTCAGTTTTTGTCTTATATCCCAAAAACTATGCATTCGCCAGCAAAATCATCAATTGGTAAATTAAAGAACATAAAAATACCTTTAAAAAGAATAAAGAATGAATTAGTATTTTATAACTGAAATAGATGGAATAGACTTGACATTTAAGTTCTAAACTCGTGAGATTTTGAAAACCTATCTTTTTCTTTTCTTCTTTCTCTATTTTTTGGGACTGCGAAAGGCATATCAATCACTTTTTTCTTAAATTTCAATAGTGCTGTGCTATTTAAGTCAACTAAGGTCCAAGAAGACCTTAAATCACGTTATAAATAAAACGTATACCCTTCTGCAAAAAGGATAAATAATAAAAATAATGATAAAAAAGTCCAAACATTGAAAAATAATGCAAATAAAATAATGAAAGTGAACAGATGTAGAATAAATATAAACTAACATGAAAATGACATTGTACTCAAGTTAAATGGATACTTTCGTCGCCTGGTTTGAAGAAAAGAATATTATTATTACTTGGAGTCAAAGCTATTAATAAAACATTTTGGGCCTTCGTTTGCTGAACTATGGTAGAGGGAAAAATAGTGAAAAGTACACTTGCACATAGTTTTTTCTTCCCTTCTTTCCTCGCCTCCTTCCTCCCCAACCTGCTTCCCCGTTTCAAGAAATCAAATCACCTTAATGACCTGTACTACTTCAGTTCGAAAAAAGAAAAGAATAATATCAAATTAATCACTGTGGCGGCTCCAAAAATAGAAAAGAGGGGAAAAATAGTCGTTTTCTCAAAAAATGACAAACTTTGAAGTTCAATATCTCGGCAACTATTATAGCTATAATAAAAACTAAAAAAGCGTTTTAAAGATAACTTTATGATCTTTAATTCACTAATTGACATTTTCTCTCGAAAGTCAATAGTTTCTGAGATATAAGACGAAAATTGAAAAATCACCCATAAAACACCAGGTGGCGCTGCGAGCTCCCCCTCACCACCGGGGACTTTTAGTATGTTCATCAGGAGACCTTCCTGTACCTGTGTGCCAATTTTTAAAACTATATTATTATTTTTTCACCCTTACTTAGGGCATTCGTTTGCTGAACTATGGTTGAGGGAAAAATAGTGAACTGGCACATATTTTGGTCGTCCTTCATTCCTCGCCTCCTTCCTCCCCAACCTGCCTCCCCGTTTCAAGAAATCAAATCGCCTTAATGACCTGTACTACTTCAGGTCGAAAAAAGAAAAGAATCATATCAAATTAATCACTGAGGCGGCTCCAAAAATAGAAAAGATGGAAAAAATAGTTGGTTTTTCAAAAATTAACCAACTTTGAAGCTCAATATCTCGGCAACTATTATAGCTATAATAAAAACTAAAAAAGCGTTTTAAAGATAATTTTATGCTCTTTAATTTATTTATTGACATTTTTTCTCGCAAGTCAATAGTTTTTGAGATATAAGACAAAAATTGAAAAATCACCCATAAAGCACCAGGTGGCGCTGCGAGCTCCCCCCTCACCACTGGGGACTTTTAGTATGTTCATCAGGAGCCCTTCCTGTACCTTTGTGGCCAATTTTTAAAACTGCATGTTTTAGTGTTTTTTCAAATCCTTTATTGACTAGACTAGTAAGCGAGCCGCCTTGGCGGGGAGTAGTTTCTTTAAATTTTTTTCTCACTACTTTCAGGGCACGAAGTGCCCGTGCAACGCCGGGCCACGTGCGTGGTATGTCTTGAAATCGAATGAACATTAAATTATATCAAATAATATAATTTCAGAATGAGGTAAAAGTTAGAGAGGGGGGACGTTATGCATCAGCATGCCGCAGGAAGCTAATCTAGCTGCCCTGGCAGCTAGTATCTTCATATAATGCTTTACTATATTCATGTGAAGGTATAATATTTTCCTATATATATGAATAATCCAGTATAACATTGAATGTTTACATGGCCAATAACTGTATAGTTTCATAGCCAATAACTATGCTAAGGTGGCCAATTACTATCAATTTGACATTTTTGTTTTTGCGTTGACTTTTTTCTAATAATATATCTGAAAAAGTGTTTTAAGACAGTATGAGTAGTAAAATACATTAATATAGTATCATATGAAGTATTTTTTTATTTATGCAGAAATATTTCATTTATTTTTTATTCAAGCATACAAATACGATGTCGCTAAAGTGGCACATTACTATACCGCTTCAACTATAATAATTTTTATTCAGAGGGTTGGAGTGAATTTAAATTTATTCAGTGGACTTCCTTCTTATTTAAATGCACGGGCATCGCCGTGCGGGTACTGCTAGTCTACTTATATTAAAAACTGAGTATCTATCTTTCTATGTCACGCTTCTTTCTCCTGAACGTCAATGAACTGAAAGTCGAATCAGGTACCGATAGATAGGTAATTTTTCAGGCTTCATTAGTTTCAATTTATATAATCATACGATTTTAATTAGCGAAGATACGAGGGTGAATCAAATGAAAACCTTAAAAGTGTTATAAATTATTTATTTTGACAACTAAGTAAAACTTACATTTATCATTTTTCGACATAGTCTCCTTGACGTGTTATGCAAGTGTTCCACCGCTTTGGAAGCGCATGAATACCACGTTTAAAGAATTCTTTTGGTTGTGCCTGTAGCCACTCGTGCACCGCGGTTTTCACTTCTTCATCACTTTGGAAATGCTTGCCTCCCAATGCATCTTTAAGCTTTCCGAACACATGAAAGTCACTAGGGGCGAGGTCTGGAGAATAAGGTGGGTGTATACTGTACTGTCATCCTGCGATGAATTTCCATTGGTTTGACACCTTCACTGCTCAAGAAACGAATGACTGATCGCTGTTCTAACGCGGTGCATATTGATAATGGGGCGGCCATATTGTAACTGAAGTCACTGCTCGTTGTGTGTAGCAAGGTCACTACCGCACCTGGTGGTCATTGTGTGAACTTCAACGAACATCCCTGCCATCTACCGGATAAATCCTACAACTTCTCGGAACTTTACAGCACTTTTAAGGTTTTCATTTGATTCACCCTCGTATCAATCAATAAGTAGTCAAATTTAAAGCGATTAAGCCTAATAAATGATTAAACTTCCAAGACATTTATTTCTTACCGTTGCCATTTTGAATTAAAACGTTAATTAAATTATTGAACTATTTAAAATTCCAAGATATTTATTTCTTTCCGTTGCGATTTTAAATTAAAACGTTAATTAAATTGAACTTTTTAAAATGAAAGAGTTATTTTTTTCCATTGTCATTTTGAATACGTGTTATAACACAGTTCTAAGAATTGTTTTTATTCTAATTATTAATGACATATTTTTTCTCTGGTACCATTTTGAAGATGTGATTTTAAATAAAATTGCAATTGCTGTTTTTAGAAGGGACTTTTTTTGGCTGCGATCCAAATATTAAAAGAACTTTTTCGTTTAGAATTTTGCAATTAATTTTACAGACTTTCCTCGCTACTGTAAAGGTGAGCCGCCTTGACGGCGAGTAAACTGTTTAAACTTTCCTCATTTCTTTAAAGGCGAGCCGCCTTGGTGGCGAGTAGTTTTCTCAAACTGCCTTCACTACATTACAGCCTGTGCAACGCCGGGCCATGCAGCTAGTACAACATATTAGAAATTGAAAGGAATGTTTTAACAAATAATCATCTAGAAACACTAGTTTAAAAGGTTCAAAAATGCTATTTTAGGCTACAACTTAAGCTATATGTTCAATAAATTAGCTCCTTATTTTAATCCTATAGCATATTTTGTAGCTTTATTAATGCAATAGTATTATAACTTCAAACACTACCTTAAAGAATTAAAATGCATAGGAAGAAAAAGAAATCTTACCTTCGTAAAAATGAAGCACTAATTCTCTTTCAAATGCATCCAAATAAGCTGTTGATCACAAACAACCCTTTTTAGTGCCGCTGGAACAAAATTACAAACCGGAAGTTAATTTAATGCTCAGAAAATAGCAACATATTTTCTCACTGTCAATAATTTTTTTTGAGATAGAATGAGCGATTAAGTAACTACTCAGGACCATTGCTAGCAGAATGAAAGTACGCTCAATGTCTGAATTCACTTTTGAAAAAAAAAAAAAAAACAACCTTCACTTTCCTTTGCTCACTAAACAGCGGCGCGCGTCGCATTTATCGCCAAATGACCCGTGACCTTTACTGTACTTGCCTGAGTAGAAAGTAGTAATAGGGGTAAAGAGGAGGTATGGGGAGGGGGGAGGGGGGCTGGCCCTAGTGTGAAATTTTCGATTTCTGCTTTTCGGATGGGTCAAATTTTATTGATTTCTTCGTAGGTCGTTGATTGGAGTGATAAACAGACGAATATTAATAACATACTACCTGCTTCGCCCGGCGTTGCAAGGGATGCCTCTGAAAACAAATTAACACAACTTAAACATTTTACAAGACTGGGTGTCTTACTAATTTTTTGCCAAAGGTTCTTTCATTTTTGCGTTTCCCGTAATTTTTTACTATACATTTATCATGTACATATTATAGCGTGAGGTAATTAAAATAGCTTTTCAGTAGATTATCTTACTAACGCGGGTGAAAACACGGGACACAGCTACGCCCTATTACAATTTTTTGAAGTAATAACTCATATCCATTTTAATGCAAAGGATTTCTCACTTTTTGTTCAAGTTTTGTTAATTTTTTGTGCAAAGGTAGCCCGTGCAGCGCTGGCCACGCAGCTAGTTATGTATATCAAACTAATAAAGACTGAAAAATTACGAACCTATCGGTACCTAGTTCGACTTTCAGTTCATTATTGGCGTTCCGGGGAAAGACGCAGGACATAGATAGAAAGAGCGAAAGATAGATAGATACTCAATTTTTAATATAAGTAGATCTTGGCGATTCTGAAAGGAGCAAAAAATTTCTTTTTGAAGTTTTAAAAGAGTGGGATAATATTTTCCGATTTCCATCTAAAAGGAAAGAAGGGGATTGTGAAAGTAAATAGCAACGGAAATTATGCTATGCATTGCGCAAAATATGTACAAATTAATATGTATAAATATATTCTTAGGTTGAAAGATAAATGAAGTTGAAGAAAGATAAATAATAATCTCAAAGAGTCGAGTTATAGAAATAAATAAAGGGTGATAAACTTAGATAAAAATACGCAGGGAAAAATAATCATGTTGATTAGGGTGTATCTAAAACACGTTTTTTGTTTAAATATCAAATTTCTAATAGTGCGGAAAAGTTGCCTGATGTCACGCCCGTAATTTCAAGCTTTTCTCCAGAAGGGGGGGGGGGGGTCAAAGGGTGCAAACACAATGGTATTTCATCGGAAAACAACAAAACTTTCACTTATATGAAAATGTATTGATTTTTCAAAGCCGGGGGAGGGGTTGCAATTGACCCTCCCCCTGAAACGACGGGCCTGCATTATGTTATTGAATTTCATTTTTCTGAGTTACTATCTTTAGTCGCTCACTGGGCCGTGCATTATATAAAATTTGTCATTTTCTAACATTAAAAAAAAAAAAAAAAAAAAAAGAAAAAAATTAAATAAAAAGTTAGAACTAAGTATTCTATTTTCTTACTCAAAATAACTTGCGTGACCATTTTAATTTTAACACAAACTGAGTATTTTTTTTTTTCTCAGGTTTTTCACGTAGCAATCAAAAATGAAAATTGTCTTCAAAATTTTAATGATTGTAATAAAGCTTAATTAATTTTTGTGCTTAAAATCATTTTTGCTAGTCAAAACACGTTATATGAGTGATTGGTTTAAAATTTTATTTATTTATTTTTTAATACTTTAATGTTATTGGTGTAGTACTCTTTTGTAATGAATGATTAAAATTCTAACCTAAAACAAACAGAGATACTCTTACATAAATACAATGTCACATTAATTCAGATAAGCACTGCGCTTTAATTAGTTTTTTTCACTCTTTAAGATGACGAAGAGAGTATTCAGTAAAAAAAATATTTTCTAGGAGATGATGCCAAGAAGTTAGTTAATAATTCGGAAAATCTCTGCTTTAAATTGTTTTTCCTGGCAACTGGATGCAATTATTTCACTGGATAATTAGAATTTAAACACCGATGAATCATAATGGATGAAGTCTGTGACATAATTAACGAGGCACGCTCAAAAAAGTTGAGGGTTAAAAACTTTGAATAATGAAAAAAGCAAAGAAAAGTTGATATATTTAAGGATGAGTAATTAGTGATTAATGAGTATGTAGTTGTAGGGAGCACTTTGGCATTTTTCTCTCTTAGCTTATTTCCTTTCAAAGTTTTCGAAAAAGATAAGGGTAAATAATTTCCACGTTTACGCACTCAATTTCGCGAAAGTATTTTTTTATCTGAAATCATTTCGCTTATTTAACGAGTGAGTAATAGTGTAATGAATACCCACGAAAAACTGATTAAGTATCGTTCTGAATATTCAGGTGTTTTATAAAGGTTTTTGCGTTTAGCAGTGACATCTGGTGAACAATGTAAGAAAAAACTTTACTGCTAACACTGAACTAAAATTGACTTCTTAAAATTTCACGGAAGTATAGATGAGCAAGCATATTTCCATCACCTTTATTCATAAAAAATTAACTCCTGATTATCCGCGGGCGGATTATGCGAGGTTCAGATTATCCGGTCTTTCACACTTTTCTTTCCTTTATTATTATTATTATTATTTTTATTGTCATGATTTACTGAATGCAGAAAAATGCCACCGAGATCCCATAAACTAATATAAATATTCTTTATTACTATTTGTTTAAATGTAGGACCGTTTTATTGTTTGTTTTTATCTTTTAAAGATATTTTTTACATTCAATGTTAGAGTTTTTAGCTATAATTTAAATGTATGGTTGAGTGTTATCGATTTGTTTCGACTATTGCATGCACTATACTAAACAGCAATTTAAGTTGACACTAACGTCACGACGCGCGGAGTCAATAAGAGCCCACACGCAGTTAGCGAGCTCCTCTAATTCGCCAAGTAGGCTGTGACGTTTTAAGCCTTAGTTTTATCTAGCTCGTTTTTCATAGGCTGGCATCTGTGACGTCATGACCTCAGTGTCAAGAAACCATTTTTGCACTTGTAGTATAGTATCGTTTTTACCTACATTTCGAATTATCTGCAGTATTGCTTATCTGCGGTTACCGTGTGTTATCTTATTTCCGCTGATAACTGGGAGTTCACTGCATATATAAAGTTACACAAATTGTGCTTTCACAGATCAGGTAAAAAACGACGTAGGTTTCTTCTCATTCTTTAGATATAATCAATATGTTTAACTCATATTCTTGCAGGTTTTTACAAAAGCTAAAAATGAAGAGACAGTTTCCTTCAACCTATAAACGGATTGAAACAAGCTCATATTCAGCAGTTAAAAATACCCCTCTATGAATGTACAGTGGTAGGTGGGGATATATCGTACAAACAGGTCAAACAGCCCCTCATCCCCCTGTTTTTGTGTGATGCGTGCTATTACACATTGAAAAGAATATCAATTATTGAGCTGTATTAGTGTTTGCTGGAAATTTAGTTCAGGTGGGAATTCTTTTAGAAAAAAAATTGTATGATTTCATTTTCTTTTAGAGCTTCAAGAAATAATCATTCACTTTGTACTTGCTTTTCGAAAAATTACGGTAAAAAAAAGGAATCAAATTTTTAAATTACTACTGTCAAGCTTAGTTTTATGGTTTGTAAATCTAATTTACAATGATTAATTAACAATGATAAAATACGCATTGATGAATTCTGAAGAAAATAACCTTATAGATAAATTCAGTATAGAAAATAAAGTACGTATAAATAAAGCCTTTTTTGTAAAGATGCAGTTCCAAGATAAATGGAATTATAGGCGCGAAATGATATTTCGCTCCAAAAATGTTGACGCATTAAAATAATTAAAAAGCATTAATGGTTAAGTTCTACATTTGTGAAGGAAATTTGAAATAATTATTTCTTGAAGCAGATAAAAGTCAATTTGGCTAAGTATCAGAAATTCATTCGCAATTTAACTTAATGCTCCGTATGCATTGTTTATTAGATAAAAAGACATAAGTAATGATGTTACTTTGAGCCAGAGACTATATTTCTGTTAGCTCATGCTTATTTTTTTAAAACAATGATTGTTTTACATCAGTTATTCCGATAAATTTCGAAATTTAAATCATTGTAGTCTAATGTCATTATTTTGACGCCGGATGTTATTTCTAGGTTTCAAAATTGCATCATTAAAATGATTTTTCCAAATATTTATTATAGTTCAAGATCTTCGACTTGGGTTTAAACACGATGGTATAAGGTACAAACACGATGGTATAAGGCTGACTAAGCAAAAATGCTCCTTTCATAGGGATTTCGCAATTTTTAAATTTCAATAATGAAGTTATTTTGCAGGTCTTTTGCAGTTATCTTCAAGTCAAAAAAATTGAGCAGAAAGCTGCGAAAGTTCTGCAGTTTTCTGGAAGAATTTTTTTTAAAGCATAGTTTAGGAAAGCACATAATTTCTTAATCATACATTTATCTTCTTGCGAAAATGTAGAGTTTTGAGCCGAATGAGTGTTATTTGTGAGATATGAAGATCTTCTTTTTTTTTTTAAATTTTTAAATAACTGCAGATTCTTGCAAAATTTTAAGACATCTGCAGAAAAACTGCAGTTTTACCCAACTACTGGAACAAACCGCGACAACCCTACAATTGGATCACTTTTGTTTAGATAGCCATATCACATCGTATTTGGTATATTTTTATCTATATTTTTATGTATAACTTACTAGGAAACTCGATGAGGTAGGTCAACCTAAGGCCCCTATATAGACGAGCCGGCGCATTAAGATTAAGTTTCACCACTTTGGATCCAGCACGTGTTTGTGTGTTTGAGTGGTTGTTTTTTCTGGCCGGTAATCGCGTTTTGGTAATTTTTCACTGTGAGCAAGTTTTAGCGGCACGTGGATTTGGCAAAGCTTAGCAATGTGCCAAAACTTTTTTCTGGTAACCCTACTCCGCAACAATGAAAAATTGAAAGTAAAAGTTAAGGAATTGGATCCAAAGTGGTGAAACTTAATCTTGATGCGTCGGCCTGTCTATATAGCGGCTCTAGGTCAACCTAGAGCCGCTATATATACAGGCCGACGCATCAAGCTGAAGTTCGACCACTTTGGATCCAATTCATTACTTTTACTTTCACTTTTTCATTAGGGTTACCAGAGAAAAATTTCAGACATTGCCACGCTATGCCAAATTCACGTGCCGCTAATAATTGCTCACACTGAAAATTCACTAAAGCGCGATAACTTGCCAGAAAAGACAACCATTTATCAACCGCCAGAAAAGACAAAACACGAGCTGGATCCAAAGTGATGAAACTTAATCTTCATGCGTCGGCTTGTCTATATAGGAGCCTTAGGTCAACATAAGTGGGATCTTAGACTATTAGTTTTTTACTCTTGTTTCCACAAAATGTCAAACAGCGCAAATACAACAACTTAAAACTAGAGGACTCGTGCGAAGCATTCGTAGTACTTGATAAAAGAAATAGAAAAACATGTTTTTCAAAGCAATTTTTAGAATAACAGCAAATATGCGAGTTGTTTGTTTATTTTTCACTGATAGCGCTGAAAAATCTTTAAAATGGTGCCTTACTTTTGAAGTTTGATGAACTATTGCTAAAATTATGAAGTACACACAATGGATAAATATATAAATAAAAACTAAATAAAAAAAGTAAATCAAGACAGAAAAAAAATAAATGAAAATAAAGAAAACACTTTAAGGAAAAATATATGTGATGATGGAAAGTTGGAATAAAATTCTTCTGACGAAAGAAACAAAGTGTAAACCAACTATCTTTGCCCAGATTCGAAATTACACCGTTCCCATTATAAGTACGGCGCTCTTTTTAACCGACCACGACATTGCCGCTTAGTTTTCGAATACTGCTCTGTAAAGTAATGAGGAATTTAAAAAAATGTTTTTTTTTACTAAAAATTAATTTTTAGACCATGGGTCTATTTTTCGTCGGTAGCCCCTTATAACCTTTAAAATGAGGGGTAAATCATGGAATTTAATAAAGAAGTAAGGATGTTCTGGCTTGATAACCGCTCATTTTCAATTTCGAATCACATCTTTTTCTTTTTTTTTTTCCATTTCAAAACCGAACTCAGTTCAGGCTAACATAAAAGCTCGTGTCACACAATGACGCGATCGGAACATGAAAAAGGTTAACTAGATTGATTTTACTATTGATCATCGTATTTACGAGACTTTGCATCAGATCTCTTTTTACGTAATCTCTTACGAGTTTTCACACTATATTTATCGCACCTCCTTTAATCTGAAGTGGAGTAAACACAAACTACGACCCTGGCAAGCCCGTCATTTCAAGTTTTTCCAGGGGGAGGGGGGGTCAAAAGGTGCAAATAAAATGTCATTTCATAGGAAAACAGCGAAACCACGCCCACTTATATGCAAATGCATTGATTTCTGAAAATCAGAGGGGAGGGCAATCGACTCCTCCTGAAACCCCTAAATGACGCGCCTGGACTACGGTCTAGTGAGAACAAACAACAATTGTGATTAAAAATTTTTTTTTCTATAAACTATTCTTTTCTCTATTGGAGCAAAGGGCTACAATCAAATTTATTGCTTTTGCATTCAGTTTCATGCCTCATATGCAGATTTCTTATTCATTGCATACGGATTATTCCTTATGTAGAGCGACAATTTCCTGAACACTGAAGTTTTAGTCTTGCTAAGACGGTATTCTTTCTCGAATAAGAATATTCCGATCATGAAATTGCTGGTGTCTAGCAGGAATAGCGTGGACCAGACAGAAATATCGAGGAACTTCTATCAAATATGGAAGGCGCCCCACCCATTTACACGTGTATTGTGGACAATAGCCATCAATCGTAATGTGTTAGCAGCGCATGACCGTATCTTCTAACATGCGGAGGGGGGGGGAGGAAATAAGCACGTGACAGTGTAAGGTGGTTTTGTCATTTGGGGACGAGAAGAAATTGCTGGGAGATGGTTTGTTTTTGATAAGTGGATAAATCATTTTGTATGTGTGATGGAATGAGCATGTTTTCTATAAGAATTGGTTTTAATATGTAGATGCGTGGAGGGGCGTTTTCAGTTATTGCTTTTTATTTTATGATGTCAAAAATAAATTGTAGTTGAGATGAGGATGAAATTTTTGGGGAATAATCATTACGGGGGGGGGGGGTGAACACTTGGAGCGTTTTCAAAAATTTTCGCCTGCCTAGTAAAGCAAAGCTTTTATCTGCTGGTGAAACGTTACCAAAAGCAATTTTATTGATATCTAAAAGGAGAGGTTTAGTTTTTAAATGAAATAAACGCAGCAACAAAATTAGAAGCTGCGTTAAACATGAAAAAAATGCGCCGAAAATTGAGCGAGGGGAAGGGGATCACAAAAAAGGGGAATAATCCACCGAGAAGTATATTAAATAATTAAAAAGCCATGAAAGTTAAATTCAATAATCCATATAAATAAAAAAAATATGTGCGTGTGTGTATGTTTCTTGTACAAATCCACTTTTTAAGTTGGAACTGGAGCAAATTTGGCTGAGAGTTATTTGGCCCACAGAAAGGGTTGTAGATGGGGGTTCGAAAGCCAAAAAATACGGAACTGTTTGAATTTTAATTTAAGGATTTAAAATGGCTCTTTCTACAAGAAATAATTACCGGATCTTCTCAATTTTGGTCTCATTGAAAAGATCGGGAAAAATGCTTTAATGAGAAGAAAACTTTTTCCAATAGTTCTAATTCTTCATTTACTGATTAATTTTTAAATAAGTATAATCATATTTATGCATCTTTTTTGCTGAAATATAAAACATCGACATCGAACTTAAAACATCGATGCTTGAAAAAAAAAAAAAAAAACATCGATGTTTCCAAAACATCGACATTGATGTCGCACTTCTACTGTGTAACAATTCCAGCGGGGAGGTGGATTTTTTCCGTACTGACACTAGACTGATAAGAAAAACCGTTTTACAGAGTATTTTCATTTTGGGTTTGATTTATTTGCGGAAAAAACCAGTTGACGACGTTCAGAAATAAAATTTTAATATTGAAGATAGTAAGGCATATGTTTCGCAGAAAATAAAGAACTAAAAAGGATTTTTTGAATATAGACAATTAGTCAAAGCATTATATTCACATTCTAAATTTTCAATTACTTTTGTTGGCAATACTTAAAAAGGGATTTTTTTTTGTTGTTAAACCTTTTAGACTTTTCTAGACCTTTAAGACCTTTACCTAAAGAAGGTGTTTTTTTTTTTTTTTAAATATGTAATTATTTTAAAGGTACATTTTTTTGTTCATTTATAGAACATATTGAAAAAATCTTTAGTATTTCTTTTTATTGTTCTGAAATTTGTTATTGGTAATATTACTTTTTACATATTTAGAATCGAAGTTTTCTAATGAGAGTAATTTTTGGCGTAATTCAGATCCCCCACGTAGTTAGTCAAAGTTTTGCAGAAATGCTTTTCACTTCATAGTATAAGCCCTAGTGAAATTTGAGCAATATTTAGACTTTATTAAAACATTATGCCTCAGAATCAGACTTAGAAAATTTAACTATTTGACATTCTTACATTGTAAATGCTATATGAGATTTATAAATGTAAAAGTTGAAAAAAAGCTTGGATTTTTTTTCCTTTCTCTCTTTGATGCCTGATCCGTGTTTCAAAAACTGATAAATACTTGTGTTCGAAGAAAAAATAGAGGAAATGTTTTTCAATTGGCCGGGTGTTTTATTCTTTGAAAACGGGAATTTTTTCTTCAAATTTTTTCAACGTTAAAAGCTAACGATTTTTTGTCTAAATAAGTACAGTAAATTGCTCTTAAATGAACAGCATTGATTTCTGTAAAATTTATAGATTTGCTACTGAAAAACGAGTTTAATGTAAATATTAAAACAAAATCTGTTAAAACCCGTTTCGCCTGTATTTTTGAAGTACAATTACTGTCACGTTTCATACAGTGTATTCTACGGGAAAAATACCGTTGTTATAAATCCCTTGAGTATCTTGCATCTACAGCTAGGAGCAAACAATTTGCTAACCGACAGCAGTCCCCAAGATTCAGTTGCCAAGTAACTGAAATATAATTAAAAAACCTTAACTAGCCGATGTCAATATCCGGAGCAATTTTTAAAGTGCTTTAGAATGGCCCAAAATTATACAGAAATTAAGAAGTTACCACCCCTGAGCCAGGGCTAAGGCAGAAACATGTAATACACTGCTAACTTGGTTATTTCATCCAAGGATTGCAGGTTCGTGTAGTCAGTCTGGAACAGGAACTAACTAAGCGGGAGGCAGACAACCTCTTAAAGAAGCAAAGAGAACTGGTAGCTAATATAAAATTAGAGAGTGAGCGAGAGACTGGCTGGCTGTTCTAATTGTACGTTAGCTACCAGTGTTTTGGCTCTCTATCCCTAGCAGCATCATCTCATCGGTCGATGATCGGCCATTCACCGAAACCCGATGAAATTCTCATCGGCCGATGATCCAATATGTCTCATCGGCCAAGCAGAATCCGAGCAGCAAAATCCGATGAGAATACGATGAGATTTGGAGCAATTTACGAGCAGAACAGTCCCGTGCCGATGAATTTCATCGGGAAACTTGATCGGAAGGATATCGCTTTCCGATGAAAAGTAGCTCATCGAAAACCGTGCTCGGATACTGATCGGAACGATGTTATCGTGCGTTACGGGATTAGTGTACGAGGAGTTCGATGATTTTCCGAGCAAAATCCGATGAGCTGATGCTACTTGGGATGCTTCTTTAAGAGGTTTTCTACCTCCAGCTTTTTTAATTCCTATTCCAGGCTGACGATTACCAATAATCACGAAACTGCAGTCTTTGGATGTAATAACCGAGTTGGCGGTGTATTGCACATACAGAAATTCTTTCCTTTTTAATTTTCGAAATTTCCTCTATATCTCATCTATGTGGCAAAATGGTTGTGCGCGTCTTTTGATGTATATTAAATGTCAACTGCATTTTTGCATACTTGTACGACGAACAATTGATACTCTCTCTGTTTAATCTGTATTCTGTATACATAACAATACCAATACACCAATAGGATTACTGATGTTAATAAATTATATCTTAACATAAGAACATAAATTTGCAATTAATTTTGTATCAAAGGCAGCACGCCTTACTGATAGTATAAATCTCGGTTCCTGGCAAAAGAAAATTTTTACGAGAAATTTGTTCCATTTCCCTTTTGCGCCTTACATGATCTTTTATGTCTTTTACTTTCCGTCCAGAATTTCTGATAAATCTTAAAATTTTAGTGTATTACGACTTTACGAGTTATGCAGTAAAAAGTTTCCTCTCTCTTTCTATTAATGATTATTTTTTAGGAAAATGCGCTGATATTTTTTTCTTTGTTTTACTACTCTTTTACAGTTTAGTTTAGTTTAAAAAAAAAAACATGTTTAAGAGTTTGTGTGTTTAATCGCGTAAACATGTGTTTGCTTTTTTTACTGCCCTTTACACTTGTATTGGGAAAAATAGTGATTTTTAAGTCAATTTTGGGCAATTCCACGTCAAATCAATCATGAAAAAAAAAAGTTTTAAATTTCTTCTTCAAAACTTGTACGAAATACAAAGCTCTCAAAAAACGAAAACAGCCAATAGTTTTTACTTGTAACTTCTTTTATAATTTTAGTAGAATACTAATTCAAAAACCATTGTGCAGGCAAAACATAGAGCTTTCTATTGATATATTACATGACATACTTACTACAGGTTTAAGTTTTTAATTGCCCCCAAAATTGTTAAAAAATCACTTTTTTCCAGCAAAAATGCGATGCGCTGCAAAAACGCAACCACACTCAGCCGCCAGACACCCCGAATGCTACTTGGAAGAGCAGAGGGAAAGATAGATTAAAGAGCCAGACGTCCTAAACTTATCACTCGAAAAGGTTGCTAGCTTTTAGACTGCGGACTGTGATGGTCAGACAACATGTATCATGAACACCTGTTAGTCTTTTTTCAAAGTTTCAGCACTATTTCCGAACGAACAGATGTTCATGCTGCATGTTGCCTGATCATTACGCGGTTTGGGTTCGGCTTTTTGCCAATTTCCTTGTTTATGCTCAGACGAAAACCTGGCTCAGAGGACAAAAGTGCGGTTCAAACAAGCATATAGAATTGTCTGTAAGACAAGGAGGCAGCCTTCTCTGACAAGAATTGAGAGAGTTCACCACACACTTCAACCAATGTCTTCGTTGGAACGGATATAATGTGGAGAAGTAGCTCGAGGGTATATTTTATAATTCCATGTCAGACAAGTTTTACTTTTAGTGTAGTTTTCCTTTCCCGACCGATCAAACCTCGGAAAAATATCCCTTGCAATATACTCAGAGGACGTTATGATCAACAGTTCAGTTAGTACTGACATTAAAAGACTTATGTCTTATTGCTAAACATCTGTTTTAATATTCAAGGAATCAATTAACTTTTAATTTAAAAATTGGTGTCTAGGTTTAATTCAGCCCACTGTTGCTAAAAATGTTTTTACAACACACTTTTTAAAAGTCTGAACAGGGATTCAAATGAAAAATAACTTTCTTAAAACTTTTTGTTTATGCTTGATTTTGTTGTTAATTTAAATGATATTTAATATTATTGCTTCTTGCTTAATCTACTTCCTCGTTTTCATGTCAAACTCAGTAAGCAAATTAAAAAATCTATTTTTTACAGCTTATTATGATTCGCATCATTGTGCTTTGTTTTTGCAATTATTTGTCTCGGTATCTTATTTTATTTATTTACTACCTGCGTGGCCCGGCTCTGCCCAATACACCTTGAGAATAAAATTTATGTCAAGCAACGCGTGTCTATAAAAGTCCTGATTAGATTAAAATCGAAAAATGAATCAATCACCAAAAAAGTTTTAAATCTCCACTAAAGGAAAAGCAAAAGCAAGAATTTTATTTGGTTATGTTCAAGAAAATAATGGCAACACCTTTTTCTCATTAAAAATTTATGTCCCTCTATTTAATTTCTAGTCCGAGAGCCAGTAACAGATATATATGACCAAGTTCCTCTCAAGTGATAATTAGTAAAACGCAGCAGAAAATCGAACTATGAAGCCTCGTGAATGTCAGCTGAGGCTCGGTGGGGGGGGATAAGCAGTTGGAACCTCCCACGCTTGAAGAAAAAAAAAAAATTCACTCATTTCCTCTCGCCTAAAAATTTACCAGATGATAGCTTATATGTAACTATTGATAAATATATACGTCAGCTGGCTGTATCTCGGTGGAAAAATTGTTTAGAAGTTAGCTAGAAGCATTTACTGACTAAACTGTTCGACAAAAAAAAACCTTAAAATGCTTCTGGTATTTTGAAGGCTGATTCTTATGTAAAATGACCCCCTGAATCCGAATATGACCCCCGTTTTCCCCCATCACGTCCCAATTTTTTTTTAAAACGCCCCCCTTTTTTTTCATTTTTCCTTAGTTTCAGGGCTATTATTTTTTTTGGAGGGGAAAGGAGCCTTATATTCACCAATAAATTTTTTTGGATGTCAAGAGAGACTCAAAGTTTAAAATCATGAGCACCGAGAAAAAATCGGGGAATTTGGGGGGGCGTGGCCCCCCAAAATATTTGAAAAATCACCAAAAACGATCTTTTTATTCTAGTTTCTTTAAAAAGACCTTTAAAACATTTTTTTCGGTGCAGAACCAGTATAGGATCCGCTCCTATAGCTCCTGGGTCAGAAAAAATTTTCACGCTGTAAAATTTAAAAAAAAAAAATAAAATAAAATAATGCTTTAAAAATCGCACTTTGCACTCGAGTTTTAAAGCAGGTCTTCAGCCAAAAAAAAACAAAATTGTGGCTGATTCTTATGTCAAATGACCCCCTATTTCCAAATATGACCTCAGTTTCCCCCCTCCACCCCCTCTTTCCAGAGAGTCCCCCCCCCAATTCAGAGTCATTTTACTAATTCGGAGGGGAAAAGTACATTACGTAACCCGTTAACATAATTCTAAAAGGCAACAGAGGTTCAAAGTTCAAAATCATGTACATGTGTACCAAAAATATAAACTAGGGCGGTATACCTCCCCCCTCCCCCCCCCCCAAAAAAAAAGAAAAGAAAATTCAATACTCTGATTTTTCACAAAAAAAAAAAAAAGGTTTAAAACGTCTCTTAGAAAAACAAGAAAAGAAGATTTTTTTTTGTGGGGGGGGGGGGGGTACACCGCCATAGTTTATATTTTTGGTACACATGTACATGATTTTGAACTTTGAACCTCTGTTGCCTTTTAGAATTATGTTAACGGGTTACGTAATGTACTTTTCCCCTCCGAATTAGTAAAATGACTCTGAATTGGGGGGGGGACTCTCTGGAAAGAGGGGGTGGAGGGGGGAAACTGAGGTCATATTTGGAAATAGGGGGTCATTTGACATAAGAATCAGCCACAATTTTGTTTTTTTTTTTTGGCTGAAGACCTGCTTTAAAACTCGAGTGCAAAGTGCGATTTTTAAAGCATTATTTTATTTTTTTTTTTTAAATTTTACAGCGTGAAAATTTTTTCTGACCCAGGAGCCATAGGAACAGATCCTATACTCTGGTTCTGCACCGAAAAATAATGTTTTAAAGGTCTTTTTAAAGAAACTAGAATAAAAAGATCGTTTTTGGTGATTTTTCAAATATTTTGGGGGGCCACGCCCCCCCCCCCCCAAGTTCCCCGATTTTTTTCTCGGTGCTCATGATTTTAAACTTTGAGTCTCTCTTGACCTTCAAAAAAATTTATTGGTGAATATAAGGCTCCTTTCCCCTCCAAAAAAAAAATATAATAGTCCTGAAACTAAGGAAAAATGAAAAAAAGGGGGGCGTTTTAAAAAAAAATTGGGACGTGATGGGGGAAAACGGGGGTCATATTCGGATTCAGGGGGTCATTTTACATAAGAATCAGCCTTCAAAATACCAGAAGCATTTTCAAGTTTTTTTTTTTTGAACAGTGTAGTCAGTAAATGCTTCTAGCTAACTTCTACGTAACGACCTTCAAAGTATCAGCTGACAATTTTTCCACCGAGATACAGCCAGCTGACGTATATATTTATCAATAGTTACCTATAAGCTATCATCTGGTAAATTTTTAGGCGAGAGGAAATGAGTGAATTTTTTTTTTTTTTCTTCAAGTGTGGGAGGTTACAACTACTCATCCCCCCCACTGTGCCGCAGCTGACGGTCATAGGGCTTTATGATACTGTTGTCTGATGCGTATGGCCAATTATCTATCGAGAAGAAATAATTAACCAAATTTTCACCTGGCTCTCGGACTATTCCTTACGCTCGTGCAGACGATTTTTATAAATCCAATTTAAAATGGATATTTCCAAATTTTCAATTGCCCATATCTTTCTTCAGGGTGGAGATATCGATTAGTGGTTTTGAAAACCTTCGGAAAGAAACTTTTCTAACAGGTTTTTTTTGCGTTCTTTCGAATGAGACTAAAATCGAGAAGATTCGATAAGTATTTCTCTAGATAGAACCATTTTGAAGTAGAAAGAGCTATTTTGAAGTCCTTTATTCGAAATTCGAACATATCAGTGTTTTTTTCCAGCTTAAAAACCACCCTATGATCCTTCCGGGTGCCCAAGTATCTCCCTGCTAAATTTCGTCCAGATTCGACGTAAACTGTTGGTTTGTATAAGCTGCATACACACATAAAAAAACATTCTTTGTTTTATTTATGTGGATTTAATTTTTTTTCCAATTAGACGCTCTAAAGAATATGCATAATTTTAAATACTCTTTTGACTGTCATGAACGAAAGTCAGTTGGTTTAATATCTTGTTTTCTTTTACTTATAAAGTCTAAAGGGTATGCATAATTCAAATTTTAACTTTTTTTACGTATAGTTTTAGAGAAATGCCAAATGACCACTAATACGGTATAAACAGGTTTGAACTAAACGATTAGCTCTTTGTTTTGAAAAATCATCCTTTAAAAATAATTGAAAATTCAAATCACGTTTTTGACGAACAAACAAGATCAGAGGCTTTAAAATCATTTTCAAATTGACAATAAGTTGAAAATTAATGATTGATTAATCAAATTGTCCCGAAATCAGAGATTCTATTATATCTTAAGGGGAAAAAAAACTATGATTGCATTCCATGTTCTTTGAAAGTTCCACGAACTATATTTCATTCTTACATTCACGGACACATTCCGATTACTAGGAATTCGATCGAAAAATTTTCGCGTGCAGAAAGTGCAAAACCTACCTAGTTCCATGGCGAAATTCTTGTACCTCTTTTCAAACTCTCGCATTTCAGATTAGCTGCGAAGCGGTAATTTTGTCCTATTGTTTATAGATGCAAAGAAGTGAAGAAAAATGTTATGTGTGTTCAGTCCCGCGAAGAAAAAGTGTATGATGCCTGAATCAATTGATACATCCACTTTTGGTAGAAGTCGAGGTATTAGACATTTCTGTGGTTCAAGACATTCTAAGTGAAGATGATTTAGAATGCATATGGTTCAAACTAATGTGATGTTATTTTCAGCGCAAAAGCTTCTGTGTCCTACAAGGTTAGACATTTTTTTAACGTTACTTATTTTTATAATTAAATTCCAAGTTTTCGACCTAGCACTGCTTCACTTAATTTAAAAGTATATTTATGTTTAAAGTTTTTTGCATGCATTTATTTAAAATAAAGAATTAAAAAATAAATTATATATATATATATATATATATATATATATATATATATATATATATATATATATATATATATATATATATGTTTACACTGTATTGCGATGCTTACCATAATTTTCAAACCATTAAGAAAATCACTTTGAAAAACTTCATATACAATAAATACGTTTTTCTTATCATGGAATTACTTAGTCTGTTTTTTCAACAATTGGCGTTAATGGTCTGTATTTTTGTGAATATATGTTTGCATTAGGGTTATGACTTTAAAATACTTTGCATTTATTTTAAAGTTCATGTGTGGCTAAAATTAATGAACGTTTGTACCTTGGTTGCTGAAAATCTATTGCCTCCGTCGTACCTGAAAAAAAGTTCCCTCACCACTTTGTTTCAAGTTTAGTATACTAAATGTCAAGTTCTGTTACGTATAGTAACTGAAAAAGTAGAATCTATTTTAAAATTGCCGTAATTTTAAAAATAATGGCAATTATCTTCAAAATTACGGAATGTAATGTGAAAATACATTTGAATGAAATGTTGAAAATTGTCATAATTTTAAAACCATTAAAAATAATATTAAACAACTTCGTGTACAATAGGGTGTATCACGAAATTTTTTTTTGGAAATTCAAAATTTCAAGTTGATAAACAGTTGTCACTATATTCACATAGTTTCCGAAAAAAATATTTTGAAATTGAAAAATATTTAGGTCTGCCGGGATCACCTTGAAGTTTCGAGTTTTTTAGTAAAAACGATGATTTAAAAAAAAATGTATAAATTATGTGTAAAGCAAACATATGACTTAAGTGCAAAAATGGACTACTTAAGGAGTAATCTATCAATAAAAAATGCATTGGAGCTAAAATTTTACTTTTAGGTTTAAAGAAATAGCTATGGAAAACCTCACATTTTCTCTAGTCGGTCATATTTTGGAATATTTACTCATCCTGCCGAATAATCTTACTTACTGCATTATTAGTACAAACATTTAAGTACAGCGCTTTAAAATAGCGAGGTTAGTCGATTTTTTCATTCTAATAATAATTTTGCTTTACACAAATTTGATACTTTTTTAAAGAAAATTATCGTTTTTACTAAAAAACTTGAAACTTCGAGGAATTTCCGGTAGACCTAAATATTTTCCAATTTCAAAATATTTTTTTAGTAAGAATGTGAATATAGTGACAACTTTTTATAAACTTGAAATTTTGATTATCCAAAAATTTTTTCCCGTGAAACACCCTATAGGTAAATATTCTAAAAATATGACTGACTGCCAAAAATGTGAGGTTTTTTTATAATTATTTCTGGAGATCTAAAAGTTAAATTTTAGCTCCGATGTATTTTTATTGATAGACTAGCTACTTGGCCCGGCTCTGCACGGGATCTATCCTGAGGAAAAATTTTATGTCAAGTGACGCGTGTATCTCGAAGTCCTGATTAAATTAAAGTCAATAGTTTGCTAGAACGCAGTAAGAAAAATTAATCAATTGCCAAAAAATTTTTTTAATCCTACCGTTACAGAAAAAGACTAAAACAAAAGCAAGAATTTTATTTGTTTATGTTCAAGAAAAAAATGGCAACACCTTTTCTAATCAATAATTTATTTCACGCTATTTAATTTCTTTTACGCTCGTGCAGACGATTTTTATGAATCCAATTTAAAATGGATATTTCCAAATTTAAAAATGCTCGTATCTTTTTTCAGGGTAGAGATAGCGATTAGTGGTTTTGAAAACTTTTGGAAGGAAACTTTCCTAAAAGGTATTTTTTGCGTTCTTTCGAATGAGATCAAGATCGAGAAGATCCGATAAGTATTTCGCTAGATAGAGCCATTTTGAAGTCCTTTATTCGTCGAAATTCGAATGGATAAGTACTTTTTTCCTGCTCAAAAATAACCCTATAATCCTTCCCGGTTGCCTACGTATCTCCCTGCCAAATTTTGTCCAGATCCGACGTAAACTGTGGATTTGTATAAGGTACACACACACACACGCACACACGCACGCACGCACGCCGCGCGCGCACACACACACACACACACACACACACACACACACACACACACACACACACACACACACACACACACACATTTTCTTTGTTTTATTTATGTGGATTACTCTTTAAAAACTCCATTTTTGCACTTATAATTATTTTTGCTTTACACATAAATTGTACATTTCTTTCAAAAAATCTTTGTTTTACTAAATAACTTGAAATTTTAAGGTAATCTCCGGCAGACCTAAATGTTTTTTCATTTTCAAAATAATTTTTTTGGTAACTATGTGAATATAGGGACAACTTTTTATCAACTTGAAATTTTAAATTTCCAAAAAATTTTTTTCGTGATACACCCTAATGTACAATGAGTACGAATTCTTGTCATGGAATTACTCTGTCTGGTTTTTCAACAAATTGATTTGTATTTTTGGGCACCTTGGTTGCTAAAAATCTATTGCTTTTGTTGTACATAAAAAAAATTATCTTACCACTTCGTTTCAAGTTTAGTGTACTAAATATATATTTGTTCAAAAAATGGCATGTGAACCTTTCTTTTTTCTTTGTTTTTTATACACTGATGATGGGGCTTACAGTTTATAGCCCCAAAACAGCAGTTTGCTGAGTTTTTAAACTCTGTTTAATGGAAGTAAATAATATTACTTTTTTATATATGTAATTTTCTTTCTTTACCATAATTAATTGTATTTATTTTATATTCTTGAAATTCAAAACATTTAGTTAAACCGGGATAAATGTAAATACTAATGAGCAAAGGATTTCCAACTTACAGCCTCTTTTTAGGGTATGTACTTAAAAGAATTAAAAATATTTCTTCTAACTTCATTATTTTGAAAAACTTAGTTTACTACTTAGTTTATTCATAGTAGCTTCTTGTGAACTGTTATTGCAGTAGTAAAGGTAAATATTTGATCCTAAAGGATTTAGTGTAAAAATATGCCTTTTTTATGATATTGAAATTTTTTTCTCTAGTGAGCCATTGTCACTGCTACGTGACGATAAATATCCATAATTCATCCAGAACTGATCGTTTACTTCGAACAGCTTACGATTAGCGAACATCTTATCGACGACCTCCGATAAGCTATTCCAAATCGCTCGTAAAAATTGAATCACTTTATCACTGACGACCACTGAAAAAACAGAAGATCTTAAGATTTCTAAGTACATCGGCTTTTGTGTGTGGGGGAAGGGGGGGGAGGGGTAAAATTCTCCTTCTTCGAAATTGGGCCATAACGGTTAAAAAATTCAGCAGAGCAGCGAGAAATTGCTTTGCTATAACAAGAAAAAAAAAAAAAATCCCCTGGTTCTGAAAGAATGCCCGTGACAAGATAAATTTTTCATATTTTTGAGAAGTTAGAGCTCTTTATATATAGTGTCGAGTCTCGTTAGTTTGTTAGTTCGAGCAAGCTTAAAATGAATTAATTTTAAAGGCCCTTTGAAGTTCATTTTAATGATATATATATATATATATATATATATATATATATATATATATATAATAAAGTAAATGCTAACTATATTGTAAAATTATTAATTGAAAAAAATATGAAAAGGCTATTCGCACAAATACAGGGGAAAAAATCTGCTCACAATCGAGCCGGCTAAACAAAAAAGCAATTTTGCCGAGAAATAATATTCTAATAAGCTGGATACTCCATTTTTCGAGATCAAAATAATAAATTATAGCTGTTTGGTGCATTGGAAATGTATTATATTTAGCGGGATATTCTTTTAACCTATATTCTAATAAGCGGGATCGACTTTAGTTTTATATTTACCAACTCACACGCAAATATTGGAGTGGATTATTACAGTCACGAAATAATCTTTTCAAACCAATCTTAAATTCAGCTGTGTAAAATAACCCCTTTGCTACTTAAAATAAAACTGGTGCATTTCATATCCTTTTTCCACCTCAAACAAAATGAAAATGCTCATCACACATGTATTTATGATAGAGGTAGTAAAATTTAGAAAGCGTAGTAAAAGCAACCAAATGATGTCTGTAATCAGATGTGGCCAGTTTTGTTCAACGGAAAACAAAATGAATACATTTGACTACTTCTAAGGAAGCTGAAAGTATTGATGAAAATTAGTGCACCTAATTGAAAAAGAAGCTAAAAAAGCTGAACTAAATGAACTTCAATTTAGAGTGTGGTAGTATAAACAAATAATGCTGTAAGACACCATTAGGTAAAAACACTTAAAGCTGAAAGATTTTAATGATTAAATGCTGCATAAACAAATAGATATCTTGTGATTTTGCAATTTATTCATCCAAAAAAGTAAAACAATTGTGCGAAAATGTCAGATGTTTTACACATTTTATAAACGCCTCTTTTCTTGACAATTTTGAATGACCCTTATCACATAAAATTCTCATTTCACCAAAGAAATATCCTTTTATTATTTATTTACCCACTCATGCTCGTCAACTTCTCAAAACTCTTGGAAAAACCTTATTTCTAGGCCTTCAAAAATAAATCAATAACTTTAAAATCCATAAGAAAATTGTTTCCTCTTATCGCACCCTAGAGGCTTAATCTCTGCACATTTTATGTTAGAAATAGGAAACTACTTCGACTTTTTAGATACCTATTTTTCATACTTTGTTTTTGGAGCATTTTTTGTGGCAACATTTCAAAATCTGAAACAGATAAGTTAGAGCTTAGGGAGATGTTTTTTAAAGTTTTTTTTTCGAAATTTACTGTGCTTATAAATTATTTTTTCCATTGCGAAATAAATGAGGAAGATCGTTATTTAAAAGCATGAACCTAAAAGTATGACTGTTTATTTATTGATGGAAAAAAAGTGGAAAAACCTTTTTCACTTATACGCATCAAAAATTTATTCTTATTAAAAAATAATTTAATTCCTAACAATATGAACACCACGCATTGATAACATTTATTCAAAAAAGTAGACAATGATTTTTATTTTCAAAATCCTGACTACTTTATCATATCTTATACAAATAACATTGAACAAACCTTTTTTTAGTCAATAATTCAATTTGTATAACTACTATAAATGTTTAGAAAAACGAAAAAAAAAAAAAAAAAAAAACATTCTTGGAAAAATAATACTTGAATGATTTAGCTGTTTACTGCCTTGTTCCAGCTCTCTCTCTCTTTCTGTATAATCGAAAAATATATAAATATTTTAGGAAATCTTTTCTTAAAAATCTATAATTTAATTTATGTATCGGTTACAAATGCTTTACGTGTTTGAAAAAATAAGGTTAAAATAAAACAATTTTAGACAATCTATATTAGATTCAGGTTTCAACAAAGTAAGTAAACGAAAAAAAAAATCAAGATTTTATGTCATTTATCAAGATTTTAAATTTTTTTAATAATAAGCTGTGAATTCGCATGTGCGAATAAGACTACTCTGAAAAGTGTTAAAGGGACGCATAATTATAAACTGCACATAAAGTTTTAAAATTTATGTTTGAATGGTAATACATTTAGCGCCTATAAACTTTACGAGCCGATGATGGATATAGAATGATAGGATGTACTAAGACCAAAGAAAGAGACCAAAAAATTAAGAGAGGATGATGATTGCTCACTGAAGAGAATATTAAAAACAAAGAACATATATAGAAAGTTGAGATCAGAAAAAGTATATCATTCGAGAGAGCTTTTAAAAGACAGTCAACCCCAACTTGGTTAATCCCCAACTTGGCTTACAAGAGAGTGTAGTAAATATACCGATTTGAATAAATGATGTACTCAAGGTATTGCCGAGTAAATCAGTGTGAATTTCAATGCAGACTTTTGTAATATGATTTGGCGCGACCACTTGACGATGTATCGCCAAGCTTTTGGTCGCCAACTTCCGCTGAGTTGTGCTAAAGTCGGCGACAATTTGAAAATGAATCGTTGCGAAACATCTTTTTGCATTGCTTTGTTGCAAACTGGAGATGTTTATGTTTGAATTGTTATTTTGCTCCCTCTAATGCACTAATTTAACACTGAAGGCATCTGTTACGAATTTAAAACGTAACAAGAAGTTATGTCAAGAACTAAACGAGCCTACTTTCCCGTACATCGATATCGGCATTCTAGCATCTGATCAATATTCTATTAATTATCTAAAACTGAAAATTACGTCAAACATACCTTTATAGCACTTAAAGCTGATTTCTAAAAGCAAAATATACCCCTCTCATCAGATGAAATAGACACGTAAAAAGTAAATAAACGAGTAAATAAAGTTTTGTCGCACCATTTAAAGAATGTAACTGTCATAGTTCTTCCGTAGAAAAATTCCACAATCGTTTTCAAAAGAAAAAAAAATAAATAAATAAAAGAACAAAGAACATTCAAAACACATTTTATCAAAGAAAGAAAAAAAAATCGTTCGTTAATAAAATGTATCGAATTTCATTTTTAATCCGTTGCCAGTTAATAAATATAAATAAAGAATAAAATGCTTTCGTGAATGAAAAATTTTTGTTAACAAAAAAAAATCGTCTGCCAAAAAAAAAAAAAAACAATAATAATAATGATAAATTAAACAAAACAATTAAATAAATAAACAAAAAATCGTCTCCCCAGTCAGTCATTTTTTCTGAGCCTGCATTTCCGCCGTGTTTGCGGAGTCAGAGTCCTCACAGAAGACTATTTAGAAAAGTACTTTACAATACATCATTTATCAAAACCATTTTCTTACAAAGTTAGTTTGAAGGAAATCTGCCTTTAAGTTCAGAATCAACATTCAATTTAAATGTCCCCGTAGGCGCTCATGTTAAAAATTTTTCTAAACGGTTCATCATTGAACGAAAAATAGTTCAAATTGAAAAGTGAAATATGGGAATGAGTCTCTCCAAGATCTTTCGAACAAAGAAAAGTTTATTCAATTCGGACGGTTCACTTAAAAGTTATTGGGTGGGGAAAGGTTGTTTGAACGGTGCAATGTTGAACGAAAAAATGTTCAAATTGAAAATTTAAATACGGCAATGAAGTATCCTTGCTGAGACCCTTCGAACAAAAAAAAAAAAAAAAAATTGCTTAAATCGGACTGTTCACTCAAAAGTTATTAGGGGTGGGAGCTTGTTTGAACGGTTCAATGTTGAACGAAAAATTGTTCAAATCGGAAATGTAAATACGGGAATGAAGTATCCTTGATAAGATCTTTCGAACAAAAAAAAATTTGTTCAAATCGGACTGTTCACTCAAAAGTTAGCATCGCGGGACAGGTTATTTGAACGGTTCAAAGTTGAACCAAAAATTGTTCAAATCGAAAAATCAAATATGGGAATGAGCTGTACTCGCCGAGATCTTTCCAACAAAAAAAAGTTTGTCCAAATCGGAATGTTCATTCAAAAGTTATTAGGGGGGGGGGGGGGACAGACAGACCGACCGACCGACCGACACACAAATTCCCCATCTCAATACCCTACTTTCAAATTTTTAATTTTTCGATATTCATTTTACCTCTTTATTTTTTTTTCACTTGGCGATATTTTTTTTTTTTTTTTTTGACTTGGCGATATTTTTTTACTTGGCGATATTTTTTGAACTTGGCGATATTTTTTTAGATGCATTAAGCTACTTTTAATACTTTTTTCGTCTTTCTTTTATTTTTAATGGGAAAGTAGGCTAAAAGGAAGTAGTGTTTTGTCCACACCAGATTTTTTTTTCATCTAAAGTTGAACTTATGTTTTTATTAAACAACTTTGGGTTATTTTACATGAATTTAATTTTTAGGTCAATATTAAAGCTTAAAAAATATCTGTTATTCTGAAATGTTTCTTTCAATAAAATTGTATTTAATGATAAATTCATTAAAAAAAATCTCTGCGTACAACGAAGCGGAAAAAGATTTAGAACATTAACAATTTTTGAAATTTCCTTTTCTATTTGTAATTTTCCGAATTTCAGGCATATTTGGGTTAAATATTTTAAATATTTTCATCTTTCTTTGAAGAAATTTTTGGGACACACCACATTCCAAGTTGCTCCCTCTCTTTCAAGTCGATGGGTTTGATGTCTTTAATTTAGTTTTTGTCCTAAAGTCCAACATTTGTGTCCTGTCGTTATTTTGTTTTGTAATTCTTTTTGTTATTAAAATTTTTGTTTGCAGATCATTTTTCCTTTGACTTCTGTAAAATTTAAAACATAGTCGATGTGTTCATGCCGGCAAAAACAATTCAAATTCAGAAGTTTCATGTCTTTTATATTTAAAATCATTTTACACTTTTGGTGTCTTTTCTCAGTAATTCGTTACTTACTGTCATTTGGCGCAGTAGCCTCATATTTTTGTAAACGCTTTTTAAATAAAACAAAGAGTTCCCATGAGTGTTTTTGATGCACTTCCGAGTTAAGACATTGATTTTTCATTTGGATAAAACACTGAAAAAATCTGTTGCAGAAACTGAAGAATAAGCTTTTTTTGCTTCCCCTAACTTTCCCTTGAACTAAACTTTTTAAAAATTAACTTGCTTTTTGATTAAATTAAATTATTTCGATACTAGCTCGTACTTTTAAACTTGAGCTGAGCAAGTTGTTTCCTTTTTCGAAAATGTTTTCCCAATTTACGTAATTTTATTTCAATGCGTCTTTTTTTGTATGAAAGAAAAAAATGCTCACTCAGAATAATTTGTTCCAAACTTTCTTTCAATCGATTTCTTTCTAGTTTGATTTTACAATAGTAAACTTTCATAAATCTGACTAAAACTGGTATAGGAAAAATCATTATTGCTATTCAAAAAGAAACATTAACACTAGAAAAAAACTAAATTAGCTAAACTTCCAGAGTCGAGTTGTATTATTTTGGCATTAAGCCCAACTTTTCCATTATGCTTATTCAAGTTTATCTGCCCAATCGATTATTCTGATAAATGCAGTGCAATGCCATTGTTAAAAAGCCAGCGAAATATTTTGAACAAATTAATTATATACTGATTGATTGAATAGTTATGTTCAGATGTCAAACTTTGTTCAATTCAAAATTTTCCGAATTCAATTTAATTCATTTTTAATTATTTTTTCCTTCGTTTGGAATTGAAAAACAGGTATTTTTTTCTTTCGTAAAACGGCTCTTGATTCGAATTTTAATGAATAACGATTCAGACTATTTTTTAAAAAATAAAGCTGAAGTAGATTTTCTCCTGACGTGCAAAACTTATTTAGGTAAAACAATCCATACTTTGAATATTTATTTCTTTCCCTTTCCCTTTTATTCTAGTTTGTTGAATTTCAGTTTTATCATTAGCTTGAAAAAACGAACGAATAGTATTACCATAAAAAATAATTTTTCCCTTTTTTTATTCATAGAAGCGAGTCTCAAACTTTGCTTAGAAAAAATAAATAAATATTTAAAGCAAAGAATTTTATAAAAATGTATCTAAACATAAATACATAAAACCTTCAAAAATAAACTAAATATCAAAATAGACTTTAAATACAGAATTTAAAGGTAGGATAATAAGATGGAAAAATATATCTGTCGGTCTATCGAGTTGATGGCTGTCTCCTCAGAAAGTGTTCCAATCCAAACAAACAATTTTTTTTAAAGATCTTGGAAAGACAGACAATTATCATACATTATTTTATTAATTTGAATGATCTTTTGTTTAATTTTTACGGCTCAGAAAAAATTTACATAAACGCTCATAGCTTAGGTAAATTACTTTAAATGTAGTTCAATTTCAAACAAAAAATATGACTTTTATTTGGCTTTTTGAGTTACGTTTTTGAACATTTAAAAAGTTTTTAGCTTCAATGTCTCAGTGCAAACATTAAACCCAATTTATTTAAAGTATGAGAAAAAGAATAAACAATTACTTCTAAATACTGGGAAATTCAGGAATTGAAGAGATTTCGAAACTGGTTTGCTTTAATTTTCAGGAAAAAAAAAATGTTAATGAAAGTAGAAATGCAGTTTTTCTCAGCTTAACGCTGACAAAAATAGATTTTGATTAGCTGAATCCATGTGAAATGAATTAAAAGCGAGAGAAAACAGCAAAAAATGTATTTCATTTTTGATGTAAATGCTTATTAATATGTTATTTATACTTTAATTTTCTTTCCTACAAACAACTATTATTGCTCAGTTTTGTTTTTTACAGTGAATCAAAAGAGAGAAAAAAAAACAGCAATTAGAATCTTAGGGTTGTAAAGAATTATAACCTACCTATTTTCAGCTATTAAATGAATTTGTAATTTAATTGTTTATGCATTTCGGTAGTACTATATCAGGTTGCAACAGTCCTAATTGCAACAGTAATTGAAAATTTCATCGCCATTTATTGAGGCGTAAATTTCAACTTGTAACCATACATTTAAAACCAGCTTTAGGGAGCAAAAAAGCAATGGATAAAGAGCAAGTAAGAAACTGATGAAAATAGCAATACACTGTAAAAAATATGTTGTTTCTACAGTATAATACAGCTAATTTTACAGTAACAAACTAAAGTTACTAAGTTTACAGTAGTAGGCTGTAAAATAGTTAGTTCACAATTTATTACTGCGCACATTACAGTTTTAAACTGGAAGCTCTGCTGCCAGTGTTTTACTGTTGTTTTTACAGTATGATACAGCTAATTTCACGGTAATAATGATAATTTTACAGTAGTAGACTAAAATTACAGTATTTTACAGTTTATCATTGTTTATCATTTTTTACAGCTTTGAGCTGGAACCTCTGCTGCTAATATTATACTGTTAACAGCTAACAACAGTAAAACAACAGCTCATTTTTTGCTATGAACGAACAAATGAAAAGTAAATGAAATGACAGTATATGCGAAGAATTTTTAATATTAAAGTATTATGCGAAGAAAGTCAAAAAAGGAAACTTTCTCCCTATTTTTCAGCATTTCGGAGGAACGTTAGAATGGGGCATTTAATCTCAAAAGCGCCCAAGTTGTCCTATCGGTGGAGCCTATCGTTAGAGAAAAAGCGCAAATCTCGTGCAGAAAACTTCTGTTTTATGTATAATCAGAGTAATCTTCTCTACTTCTTTCGCTCCGCCTACAGTGTTTGGAAGTGAGCCCAGTAACCTTTTGTGGTAGCCATTAGACAAACTTCTTTTTGCAAATAATTTGTGAGAGTAGAGCTTTTAAAAAGGACTTAGGGACTTAGGGCCAAATGTCTTTAAAGATGGTGCGTGTAGGTGGCTAAAATTGCTAAAACTTTGTCCCTGGGATATTTGTGCTTTTTCATTGCTTGGCACGTTGTTTTTTTTTCTCTGCTGAATTATTGCGATATAAAAGCGTAATATAACTTTATATTAATTAGAAAAAAGTATGCAACACAAAAAATGGCAATTATGATCAACCCTTGTAGAGTAAAGTAAAACCGCGCACGAGATGGCACTTGTCAATCAAGTGAGAAAACGAGTCCATTCGAAACATAGGTAGAGGAGGATAAAATGAACGCATGCCATATTTGTGAGTTTAGCGCGACATTTTGGGGATGTGACGAGTTTTATAAAATATGACATAATTATTTGACCCTTAGAGACCAAAATAGAGGAACTTTTACAGCAAACCATTCTAACTTAGCATTTATTTTACTACATTATAATTTATTTCAGTATAAATTGCAGCAGATATCTCGAGTGAGATAATTTAATTTTTAATTTGTAGTATTCTGGTTAAAGTTTGTTCATGTCTATGGTTTTTATTATTATTATGAAGAACAGCGTATGAAATTTCGATGACTAAGGTTTAGCAGTTTTTGAATCAGTTGAATTTGAAAGAAAATAGTACTCCAAATATATATTTTCTATGTGATTATGTATGTAATTTGAAGCATTAAATGCATTAAATGCATGCCATTAAATGCATTTAGCTGGCGAAAAAGTAAAAATGACTGGGTTTACATGCTTTATTGCAACCCTACTCTCGCCAATTTTCAATTAAAATTAGCCATTGGAGGCATTGCAGTCTGTGGCCAAGGTTGTTAAAAAAAAGTAAAACAAAGAGCCACCCACTTACTTAGGCTATGACCCCCTGCCCAATAAGGCATCTGTCTTGACTGTCCACAAAATGTCTTGATTTTGCAAAATTGCGAGGCATTACCTCTTGGCTGATTTCTTAAATTGGGTGACGCATTGAAGGTAAGCAAGGTGGCGTATCGAGCTCCAGAACCAATACCATAATTGGGAATCCCATTCTTCAATTTTCTTCTGCGTATCACTCCTTCATGAAAATGGACAATTCTGAAAAAAAGTGGAGTTAAATACCATCTCTTCAAAGCTAGACTATAATTACGCCCAATAACAATTTATAACATAATTAAATGTTATTGGCTCGAACATTGTCATCTTGGGTGTTATGCTTTTATAATTGAATAATAATTAACGCATAAAAACATTTTCAAAATAGTTAATGATATCAATTTAAACAGTAATATCGTTCCACAACAATTTGTACCTCCTAAGCTTGTATGCAAACTTGAGAATATGTCTCCTGCTTTAACATGGAGATCCAGAAGGAGCAGTTTATGGGCTGTTTTATGATTGAATGAATAAATGATATTTATTTTACAACTGCTTTCAGCACTTTGGGAAAACATATGAAATCAAAGAAAGCAGATCATACTTTACTGAATTACTCCAGTCATTTTTCAACGAAAATTTGCTAATACGCAGTAAACGTAATAACCCTGTTGTGTCCATTACCTCATTGAAAGCCATAGACTCAACCACTAGATTTGAGTTATTTTGAGAATCTGATTGCCTTCTCTTCAAATCATGCAATCAGAAGCACTTGAATAAAAACTCACCCAATAAATTGTAACATGTTGAAAGGCGATTTTCATGCATGAAAAAGACTTTTGAGTAAAGTCTGGCATTCAGTAGTTAATAATTTCAATTGCATTTCAGTTTCGCATCTTTTCTACGCATGGCAGATGAGATGAGCAGAATTTTCCTATTGGACAGGTTATGTCTGCGCAATGCAAGTTTTTAGTTTTTATCTTATAAATTTCATTTAAAGAACATTGCTGCTCAGATGCAAGGCAAACTTTGGAAGAGCTATGTCTCACATGTTAAAAACAAAATTGACATTTTTGTGTCTATATTTAAAGTGTTGCAGCTCTATAAAATTAACCGGTTGCCGTCCAGTGATCTATTTATAGAGCACCTCCTTTCAGACTTCTCACTAAAAAAAATACCTTTTTATCATTTCTTATTCTTATTGGCTAGTTTCCTTACACGTGTGGCTACACCCCTAAAACACTTTTGAATCTTTTTTCCCATGGTCAGTCCAGCAGGTAACGTCTAAGGGCGCTTTTCCACTTGACGACACGACAACGACGAAAGTCCGACGGTAATACTGCAACGATAAGTACGGTGTCGTGTCGTCTATAGCACTGCTTTTCCACTCAAACGATATCGTTTCCCCGAAGGGGTCATTTTCAACCGCATTTCATTTCGAAACAGCACTTTGTTCGCACGTATATTATTACAGCTGCTCAATTTAACAGATTACGACTACTATATTTGCTTTACCTCATGAGAAAAAGAAAACAAATTAAGAGACGGCATTGGGTGCACGATATTTTTAAAGAAAGTGACATTGTAGGCGAGTTTTATACACTTTTCAAGAAATTGCAAAAAGATTTTAGGTGATTTTAAATATTTTTACTAAATTTACAAAGAATAGTAAAAATTTAAAATCTGGACAAGGTTATTTAAGACAAGTAGTTTAATCTAAAGTGTATAATATATTTTTATAGTTACGAACAATGCTGTTTGAACTTACCTGTTTTTTTCTTGTCTGTAGAAATTTTGCCGTCATATTCCTCATCTAAAAATCTAAAAACTTCTTCCCGGGCTTTTTCCCTGTGAATTTTGTTTTTTGTATAAAATATTTCGCTTATCCCATAGACACAGTCACTGCTCAATTCATTCGCACAAAACATACACGTCAAACTTGAATTCCATGACTACTGTGTTGCTCATCTAAGAAAGTTCAGAATGAAAATTTAATCTCTTTTGAAGCATTAAAAATCGTCTGCGCTACAATTAATGAAACAAAGTATAAGGCAGGGATTCAAGTGAAACAGCACTGCGATCGCTTCGAATTGCAATCGCAACTGGAAGTGAATTACATTATCATCAACTTAACTTGGCATGACGTCACTACGGGTGGAGCCAATAAGAGCTCACAAGTGGTCAGCGATCTCCTCTTATTCGCCAAGTAGGCTGTGACACTTTATCTAGCTCGTTTTTCATAGGCAAACGTCACGCTGACGTCACGATGTTTTTATCAAGAAACGTTCTATTGTAATTCATTTCCAGTAGCGATTGTAATGTGCGATCGACTGTTTCACTTGAATCCCTGCCTAAAATAAAATGATTTAAATCTTTTATTGCTACATCTTTTATCAATCGTCTGCAAATTGTAGCTTATATTTTATTAATGCAGAGATGTCGAATTTAAACGCCATTGCTATAGTTCGAAGAATGTAAACAGACGGATGAATATCGTCCCAATTTTAAAGGCGAAACGGATGCCATCCGACACGAATGGGACGACAAACGACAGCGTTCGGTCGGAGACGGCACAATCGTCCTGGAATCGGAAGATGGAAAAGCGCATAGCATATTTTAATGCATTTTGCGTGCTCCAATGTCGGATGACGACAATCGCTTACGATTTATCGTTGCCGTGTCGGTAAGTGGAAAAGCGCCCTAAAGTTTGTCATGTTGCAGATTCATAGTGAAGTGTTCAATTCTGGGAACAACGGAATTTTTAAAAAATTGTATTTTCTTTAGCTGGTTTTGATTTTACAAAAACTCTATTATTAATTTACAAAATTGGTACCTTCAAAGATAAGATTATAGAAAAATTACCTACTTTTTTACTACTAGAAGCGCCCAGCTATCTATTTATAGATAATCTAATATTTCAACTACAAAATACTGTGTGAGAATAAAACTTTACTTTATTTATGAAGTATAAAGTGTAATTTAAAAAGATTTTTGAATTTTTTTATTTAAAAATAATTTGGGCACTAACGGGTTAAATGAGCAGAACTTGCACGTTTCCTCTAATAATTATTGCCCTTGCTTAAACACTTTTCTTGTTTGATTTTGAATTTGTTGCAAAAGTAACTATATACGATTTAAAGCTATGCATAGTTCTTAAATGTTTGAAACACACGCATGATAATAATTCATTAAAAATAAAGCAATAACACTTAAAAACTTATATCAGAAGTTGTGATATCCAAAGTAACTTGTCAAGCAGAAACATTTTCTGAGAGCGCCGTAAAAATTTGACGAAAAAGAAAAATCCAACATCAACCGAAACTAAGGAAACTTAAATCTCCAGGAAATATTGTACAGTCGTAAAAGCAAAGTTTATTGAGATCCCTGCCGAGCATATTTCAGAGTGATTGTAAAGCTGTTTTACTTCTGAAAAGCTGATTGTAAAATGCCGATATGGATTATTCCAGCGAGGCTCTTTAGCGCGGAGTTAAACTTTCCCTTCTCGAGCGAAAGTTCGGTTCAAAATGGAAGATTAAGTTAAAATATATAGCCTTGTTTTCTAAGCAGTCTGAGTTAAATGGACCCGAACATTTCGAATTTGTTGGCATTTAAAGAAAGGGAACAACTAGTTTGCTCTCCCAACAGCTTGGGTTTAAACTGAATCGTAATATTTCAGAGATTCTGTTGATGCTTTAATGGGCACGGCTTTGCGAATAGTGAGTGGGGGGATTTTGTTTTAAAGTATGTAAATGACATGAAATGAATTTCGCTATGTCTCTAAAAATAGCTTCCGGGATATTCCGAGAAACATAAGCATCTCATTTAAGCAACGAATACCTTTAAACAGACAAGGCTTGTTTATATGAACACGTTTAAAGCGAAGATCAACTGTTATGAACGTTTGATTTGTTTCAGCCAAAATAGATAGGCATCATAGCAATTTTTATTTCGTATTTAAGGCGAACGTTTTTTGCTTTAAGTTTTGACTTAGCTGTCGTTGATATTTTCATCTTATTTTAGTACGACCACCTTGAACTATTGCTTTTAAAACCTTATATACTTAGCAGTGTTTGAGAGGTGAGCGGACTTGGCAAAGTTCAATTTTCTTAACGAAGTCGTAAAAATTATATCGATATACACTGGCGGGAAAAAAAATCCCAACACCAAGAAAGACTTGTGTTAGATAAACGAAATTTGGTAGGCGTGTTTATACAACTGAAAGATGACATCGATTGAAATTTCGTGTTCCGCGCATAAGTGTGGCGCAGCTGGCGTCACTCAGAACATGCAAATAACGCTTGTTTTAAAAGCGTGTTGTGAAGCTCGTGTGTAATATTTTTCCGTGAAATTGGACGAATTGCGTTCATGTTAGCCAGGAATACCTTTTAAGAAGACGAAGAAGCCATTATCAACAGCTCACCGAGTTTAAACGAGGTCGTACAAATTGGCTACGAGAAGGTGGATTTTCATTTCGCGATATTGCAGAAAGACTTGGGTGGGAATGTTTCCACCATGCATGATTATTGGAAGCTATGGGCAAGGGATGGTACTACCTCAAGAAGATCGAGTTCCGAGCTGCCACGTGGCACGACTGAGAAGGAAGATCGCCGAATCTTGCGTACGGCTGTGGCGCATCGTACTGCATCTGCGGCTGACATTCGAGCTGCAGTTGGTACCGTCGTGACCCAAGGAACGGTAAGAAACTGTTTACTTCAAGGACAGCTCCGAGCCAGGCAGCCTGTAGCCGGTATTCCATTGACTGCAAACCATTGCCTTTTCCGACGGCAGTGGTGCCACGACAGAGCTCACTGGAGGTCGGAGTGGAGATCTGTTGTAATTTTTGATGAAAACAGATTCTGAATTAGTGCCAGTGGTGGCTGTATATTGGTCAGAAGGAGGCCAGGGGACCGCCTGCATCCAAGCGGTCTACGGCCTAGACACACGGGACTCACACCTGGAGTTATGGTCTCTGGAGCAATTTCCTACGACAGCAGGGGCATTCTTGTGGTTATCCCAAACTCACTGACTGAAAATTTGTCGTCAGTCTGTTAATTTAACCAGTAGTACAGCCCTTCATGAGTAGCATTCAAGGGGGCGTTTTCCAACCGGATAACGCTCGCCCTCACATCGCTGCTGTAACGCAATGTGCTCTACAGAGTGCTGACATGTTACCATGACCTGCAAAATCACCAGGTCTGTCTCCAATTGATAACGTATGGGATATCATGGGATGGCACCTCGAGCATCATCCACAGTCAGCAATGACGGTCCTAGTATTGACACAGAAAGAGCAACAAGCATGGCACTCCATACCACAAAGTGACATTCGGCACCTGTATGACATAATGCATGCACGCTTGCAGGCTTGCCTTAAAAATTCTGAAGGTTACGCCCTCTATTAAATTAACATAATTTCACATTTGCACAGCATTTTCTTGAGCTTAAATTAGCCAGTGATCTTGTACATTTAATCAATTAAACATGTTAACTAGACAATTGCATTACCCAAATTTCATTACTCTACGGAAATTTTTTCTTGGTGTTGGGATTTTTTTTTCCGCCAGTGTATAAATCGCCAATAGGAAATTTATTCACAAAATTTACGCAAATTACTTTAGAAATAACCCTTATTATGATTACTCTTATAACAAAGTTCAATCACAAGTTCTTTTTCATGTTCTTACACCAAATTCAATAAAAAACATTATTATTTTTATTTTCACTTTTTTGAGCAACAAATACGCAGTTTCGATGAAAAGCTTTCGTTATTAAATTAGGAAGGATCGGCTTTGTAAGCTGACCGAGCGGTCAGTGTAAATACTTCAGAAAATTCATTATTGACATCTAAAAGATTTCTTTAAAAATATTTTAAATTATGTTTATCACCTGAAAATCGCAGGAGGAACAAATTTTGTTACTTACAGAGGACAAATAAAAGGAAAGCAGCAAAGCTGTCAGATTACGAAGGTTGCAAAACGCGTCACACCAACTACTTCACCTCTTCGTTTCTCAAAACAATAGCTGTAACAGCCAGATTAGAACCTACTACTTTTTGATTGCAAAAATTGCGTTACAGTGATCAATTTCTCTTTTGTCGTAGTCAAAATCGCTAGCAATTTATTATTTTTCCTCTATAAACACAAGTACAATTTTCTGCTGTTGTTGTTGTATGCCCCTGTTGGTTATCAAAGCTAGACTAGGTTCATGACTTTGTACACTTTCTAAAAATCCAACTTTGGCCAAATCTTGTCTGGTGCATCCCAGGTACTCAAGGATGTGGTTAATTTTCTGACCTGGAGACCTGTTCTATAGAAGATATGGTCTACACTTCAAAAGTCTTATAACCGTTGGAGAATTTTGTAGTTTTAAAATGACCACTTCGAAAGCGGTTAAGAATAGTTTGTTCTATTAAAACTATAAGCTATAGAGGCCTCCAGGACGAGGGTACTGATACCAGGGGTATTTAAACGGGGGAGGGGAGGGGGCACTCCTTGTAGTCTTATTAATTAATGTGCAAACTCGAAATTGAGCTTGTTGTGTTGCTGTTATGGTGTACTAAAACGAAATCTGGAAAAGCGCGAATGTTGTAAAAATAAACTTCTTAAAAGACATTATTGAGATTATTGCTACAAAAAATGCGCACATTAAAATGAAGGTTGCGAGTTTAGGCCTGTTCTGGGATAAGCATTAATGAACTTTGTGGAAAATTTGCTGATGCAATTAA